>JABUQX010015220.1:52500-65000 GCA_015478945.1 Trachelipus rathkii
AAATAAAGTCCATCTTTATATATATATATATATATATATATATATATATATATATATATATATATATATATATATATATATATATATATATATATATATATATATATATATATATATACATATATATATATATCAGAGGTGCGCACTTAGTCCGCTAGTCCGCTAGTCCGCACCGAGCGGACTACCAGAATAGGTGCGGACTAGCGGAGGTGCGGAGTCGTCAGGAAATTAGCGGACTTGCACGTGCGGATCAAAAAAAAGTTTCCGCTCTTTTGGTCCGCACCTTTTTGAAAATGAAAGTATAGTTTACTTTTTAAGAATTCTTATTGGTTATAATAAAGAAATATAATTTTTATTTTAAGTTTATAACTAATTATACTTCTTTTAGTCTAAGACTTATTGTTTTTAATAATTAAACTTCCAAACCAACTTCAATCCTCCTTTAATGGTACCATATATAATAAATAACATTTAAATTGATTTTATAGACTGAATGGCATACCCTCTTCTATAACTTTAATTAATTATATTTTTACTATAATAACTAGGCAATATCTAATATCTTTGTAGTAAACCCAAGATATATATATATATATATATATATATATTATATATATATATATATATATATATTATATATATATATATATATATATATATATATATATATATATATATATATATATATATATATATATATATATATATATATATATATATATATATATATATATATATATATATATATATATATATATATATATATATTAGTGATTCTTTCAAATATATATATTTATATATATATATATATATATATATATATATATAAGTATATATATATATATATATATATCATATATATATATATATATATATATATATATATATATATATATATATATATATATATATATACATATATAGCTGCTCGCATATGTAGCATTAGCATCGACTCTGCAGGCGTCGAGGCTTTCATGGATTCTGATTATACAAGGTGGTCAAAATATTTCAGAAGGGAGGCAGAATGATTTAGGTGAGGACCTTAAATTAGCAATGGACTGCTGGAAGCGAACTAACACCAGCACTTCTCTCACCAAGGACATCTTTCCCTTCCAGCATAGGCAGAATTTGTTGAACTTGTTCATAAAATATAATACACCTCCCACTAGTTCTGCTGCTGTAGAGCGAATATTTAGTACTGGTGGGGATGTTTTGAGAGCAAAGAGGTCAGCCTTAACTGCTTTTAATTTTGAGCAGCTAATCTTTTTGAAAGGTAATATGGATCTCTTGTTCTTTGAAGAAGACATTGAGGAGGAAGAGGAAAATCTTGAGATTTTGTAAATATTCATTCAATTTTTCATATAATATTATAAATAAATCTTTTGTAAGGATATATATACTATTTAGTATTTAATATTAACACCTTTTGTGAAGTCGTCGCACATTATTAGTGAAAGACGTGCGGAAGTGCGGACTTGCGATAGCGGAGGTTTGATGGTCTGAATAGGTGCGGAGGTGCGCTAGCGGACTACGTTTTCTCGAGGTGCGGAGGTGCGCTAGCGGACTACCCCTAAATGAGCGGGTGCCCACCTCTGATATATATATATATATATATATATATATATATATATATATATATATATATATATATATATATATATATATATATATATATATATATATATATATATATATATATATATATATATGAATAAATTTAGATTCTCGGTATCTTGGGTATAATCGATACACATATATCGAAAATCGATTTTAAAACTTAAATATCGATAGGTCAGAAAGAAACTTAAGTATACCCATATATATATATATATATATATATATATATATATATATATATATATATATATATAGAGTATATATATATATATATATATATATATATATATATATATATATATATATATATATATGTAAAAAAAACATATATATATACTATATATATATATATATATATATATATATATATATATATATATATATATATATATATATATATATATCTCTATGCTTCATATCTTTATATATTTATATATATATATATATATATATATATATATATATATATATATATATAATATATATATGTATATATATATATATATATATATATATATATATATATATATATATTAAGCTGGGTTGAACACACTAATCAGTCTGAGCCACCATACACGCGGGAGGTCTACAAAGGTTCTGCAGTCTCCAACTAGGGTCCAGGAATAAGACAAACGGGTTTTTAATCATATATTTACAGTGCATAAACAAGATAATAGTAATATAAATCGATCAGTATCCCACAAAATAAGATCCTACCAGGCTAGCCACTAACTCCCACTAGAAATCACTAAGCTAAGTAAATTAAATAATATATTATAAATCCCTAAAATATCAATAAATAAAATAACTCCAGTACGATATCAGTAAATGTTCACGAATATCAAAGCATAATCAATTAGAAACATAAATAGTAATATCTGTGACGATCAGGGTCACTATACAACCGGACAAACTGTCTGACCAGGGTAACTAGAACTCCGTATTGAAATATTAACAACACCGTGAATTTATTATAAGTAACAGGGGCACTAAGTCATTACACCCTCTCAACTGGGTCACTTGATTACAGTTACAAATGTTAAGGGAACTTTAATGTCTCAGGGAAAATAAATAGTAAATAGACTTCCCTTTAGTTCCTGTGAAGGTGGGGAGTACACTCAGGTACCCTCCCAATCCAGGTGAAGGTGGGGAGTACACTCAGGTACCCTCCCAATCCAGGTGAAGGTGGGGAGTACACTCAGGCACCCTCCCAATCCGGGTGAAGGTGGGGAGTACACTCAGGTACCCTCCCAATCCAGGTGGAAGCGATCCAAAATGGTCCGAATTAGAACCACTCTCCAGGTAAAAGCCCAGTATAAATCCTTCAGGTTGTTGCCAAGTTTCCGTTAAAACCCGATATAAATCCTTCCGGGTTGGGGCAGGTTTCAATTAAATAAATCTTTCCGGGTTGGGACCAGGTTTCAATTAAACAACTCCTTCCGGGTTGGGGTCAGGTTTCAATTAAATAAATCCTTCCGGGTTGGGACCAGGTTTCAATTAAATAAATCCTTCCGGGTTGGGGTCAGGTTTCAGTTAAATAAATCCTTCCGGGTTGGGGCCAGGTTTCAATTAAATAAATCCTTCCGGGTTGGGGTCAGGTTTCAGTTAAATAAATCCCTCCGGGTTGGGGCCAGGTTTCAGCAAAACCCAATATAAATCCGTCCGGGTTGGGGCCAGGTTTCAGCAAAACCCAATATAAATCCGTCCGGGTTGGGGCCAGGTTTCAATTAAATAAATCCTTCCGGGTTGGGGTCAGGCTTCAGCCAAATAAATCCCAGTATTTGGTTCCCGGTTTGGTTCCCTTGAAAGAAAACCCTCCATCAGATATATTGACATAAGTGCAGTAATAATAATAATAATAATAATAATAATAATAATAATAATAATAATAATAATAATAATAATAATAATAATAATAATAATAATAATAATAAAAATAATAATAATAATAATAATAATAATAATAATACCACCACCAATAAAATAAATCACACACACACACACACACACACACACACACACACACACACACACACACACACACACACACACTAATAATAATAATAATAATACTGTTATTTAATTAAAACCCTAACCTAATATATACACACATCTGCGGGATCCCTCGTTCACACACCAACATACAGGTAAAACATAATAATAATAATAATAATAATAATAATAATAATAATAATAATAATAATAATAATAATAATAATAATAATAATAATAATAATAATAATAATAATAATAATAATAATAATAATAATAATAAACTTTCACGCCTTGCCCATACACTATACTTCTCAAACCTTTAATCCTACATTCATACTTTTGCCTGTACTCCGTATCTCAATTCCATCGTAACTTTACTTCCTACTCCTCCACAAACTCGGCAATCCAGTAACTAACTATAAATATTTACAAAATAGGACACGACCTGGCACAAACCAGTGGTAACTTAATCATAAAATAGTAACGTAACACTTCAATAACACAATTCCTTAACTCAACCCTATAACCGTCTCCAAAAACCTAATTTAAAATATATCTCGGCCTGTCTTTTTACATTTTCCTTCTCAACTCCTCAATCCTGATTTTAACGTTAGTTCCTGCTTTTAATTCGCATTATTCACTTTCTGACCGGTTTTCATAAATATAGTAACAAAATAGCCAAAATCTTCCAATTTTAGTTTAAACTTTCCAAATAAAAGATAACTTACCCAGCTTTGGGGAATTGATGATCTTAAACTTTTACTTCCACTAAACTCAAATCCAGTGAGTTTCACGAAACAATTACTCGAAAATCACTTCGACTTTTTACTTTTTTTTGAAGACGCTCAAGACAATTCCAGTTTCACACACCAGTTTCTATAACTTTCCACTATCCTTGATAAACGAGAAATGAGCATTTTCTAGGTCTGCGTACGCCGTTCTTACTTAGTTGGTATATTCAATATCGATATCACTCCGCCATATAACTCCCCCTCCAAGATTGTGCAACAATCTTAAAAAGAAAAAAAAAAAAATTTAGCGCCAACCTTCTACCTTACTCCATCCTTCCGGTTGATGCTCTCCTTCGTGCTTCGGTCCTTTTCTCATATTCTATAACCCTCCTCATTACGTTTGGCTGTTCCGGTACCGATCCTCTCGACCTTGTAAACGGTGCCCTGCACAGATCCTCTGGTTCTGATGCCCTCCGTTCCTGTTGTCTAGCACTGGTACCAATCATCATAGCGTCCGGGACTTCACCTACTTCCATAAGCTCTTCATAAATCGATCTTGGCCTATATTCTGAACCCTCGGGGCTAGTCACCTCGATATTGACTTCTTCTACTTCCTCCACCTGATCTTCCTCGTGTGTCTCAAAATCTGTATCTTGGTTCTCAGTAGGTACCATCTCCAGGTTTTCAATTGAACCTACTATCTCATCTAAATCTGAATCCGTTTCCTCCTTACTCTCGTCGCTGACTCCTACTCCGAACGTGTAACTGTCTTTTGGGAACCCTATTGATTTCTCAAATGCTTCAATGTCAAATGCGCTCTCCTGGTCATTATCTACTCCTACCTCGTCGAACCAATCAAGGTGTTCACTTGTCTCCACCGGTGACAGTATCATGCTGACACTCTCCGTTTGGGTGTCCTTATTTTCTCCAACCTGGTCCTCTGTCTGCACCGACACGCTTCTTTTACCAGTTACCCCCTGTAATGCCATCTGTTTTAACAATCTCCATGCTTCCTTGATTTTTGCCCCTTGTTTTTCTTCGGTGTTTGTGCCTCCTGTGTTACTTGTCCAACCCATGGTACATGGACTATACCTTCTTCACGTACCTGTTCCATATCCTTTCTATTTCTCCCTGGTATTCCTTTTTCTCCGGTTCCACCTCCTCACACTGGAAATACTGTCTAAGGTATTCCGGGGGATCCGCCCACACCTTTAAATGCGAGTAATGTACCCTAGCTACCTTTGTTTTTCCTTGTATGTCATACGACATTCCTCCGGATATGACCTTGGTGATTACAAATGGACCTTCATATTTCTTGCCTAACTTTTTGTCTAAACTCCTATCAACTGTGACAACCTTCCTTTTAACCCTTACACCCACCGCATACGGTAACCAGTTAGGGTGTCCTTCCCGCCATTTCTCCTGTTGACTCCTTGGGATTGGTATCACCCTTCCTTTTTCATGCCTTTCCACCATTAGTTTTTCCTCTGGAGACATTCCCAACTCCGTATGCTTCGTACCATTGTAAACTAGCACTGCCCTTGTCAATGAAGTATCCCAATCGGCACCTTCTTCCATGATGTTCCTTAAGAACTCGGCAAAAGTTCTATTGGCGCGTTCCACAGCCCCGTTACTTGCTGGCTTGTAAGGACTGCTGTAGATGTGTCCAATACCGTAATTCCGCAACATTTCCTCGAACCTGCCACTCCTAAACTCTACTCCGTTATCCGTCAGTACCTTGTAAGGCAACCTCACAAAAGCCGGTAACATTTCGCACTCGAAAGCGTCAACCACACTCTTTGCCGATTTATCCCTTAGGGGCTTCACCATAGCCCACTTACTGCAATGATCTATTGCCACCAGACATGCCACATTCCCTTTCCTTGTTTTCGGCATCGCCATTACATCTACTGCCACCAGCTCAAAGGGGTTCTTGACCTCTATTTTCCAGATTGGCGGAAATATCACCTGGTGGTCAATATTATATAATTGACACTTTGGGCACGTCCGACATACCTCCTTTACCACCGATGAAATCCTTGGATGCCATACGTGCCTGGATACCAGGTCCAACAATTTGTCTCTTCCAATATGTGCCATGTTCCGGTGTGTTATGACACATACACTCACCACCTGTTTAAATCCAATAACTGCACTAGCCTGTCCTGGTCCCATCTTCTTTACTAAGATTGACCTGTTTATCAAGAAGTCATTCCGGTACCTAAAAAATTCCTTGAATAGGGTATCTTTTCTTGTTAATGTCTGTTTCTTCTGCACCTTTTCCTTCAACCTCCTTACCACCTCTGACTTTTCCTGAAGATCAATAATGTCCTGTGCCGACAGTACATTACCCTCTTTTTCACCTTGAATTGTTACATTATATGCGTTTACCGTTGCAAGAAATGAATCGCTCACATCATCTGCGTCATCTCCATGACACACTACTTCCCTCACCAAAGTCCCAATGCCGCTGCTCGTAACCTCCATACCAGGTAACTCATCCCCTAACAACCATTACATCGCTGAGAATAAACCAGTAACCGGTATCAACCAACCAATGAAACAACACCCTTCTGTAGCGAGTGCTAATTTCCACTTCCACAGCCTGAAACATTCACAATAAGAATTCCTCGGCCACATCCGTTTAGTACCCAAATCTACATTCCCCAACTTCTAAGAGATATGTCAAAATCGTTCTAAATCGTCAACCAACACTTTTCTGAATCAGAGCTAATTACAAGCATCCCGTGTCTAAAAACTGCGCACTGCGCCACTTCACAATACAACTCTACTTGCACAATACTTCCTCTCTACCTATGATTGCAAACTTAACCGGGATCTTCATGCTTTCTTTCCTTCATCATTAAAGTTAATTACCTAGTTCTTCATTGACGGTTCGATTCTCTGGACTCCTCTGGACTCCTCTTCTTCCTGCTGGGATTCTCCCTGGTTCGGACGGTCGTCACCATAGCGTTTTCCGTACGACCTGTTTAACGATGCCGTCATCCCACAATGGATCTCGTTGCGTGTTCTGGACGCAGCTGTATTTAAAACGTTTTCAAGTCGTTTCCATCTCTCACCCTGGGTCCAATATACTTTACAGAACAGCACGTACCATGGTGCAACCAGACTATACCCTAAACAAGTCAGCTTGCCCCAGCCAATAACCTCCAGGTATGGTTCTTTTTTTTTTTTCTTTACCCAGGCGTAATTTAAAACAATAATTATTAAATAGAGACGGCCCCTTTCTTTCAAAAAATTGTTTAAAAAAACAATTACAGCATCTAGACCAACATCCGTGTCTGTCTTATTTACAACATATAATTATCACTAAGATCATGATCAATCTTAACGCTGGTGCTTTAATTGTCTCCTATACAAAAGCCTTTGAATCCCTTTCCAGTCACCTAACACTGAGAGACAATTCTCCAACACGACTTGCAAGCTGACAAAACAGCACAACGTCTGTCCCCCACACGGCGACCCTCCATACTTACATATAGATTAACCTATATATAAGAAGCAAAAACATCCAGAACATCTACCGATAAGCTTACCACCACTGACTCACATAACTCCATATTACCTTGGACCATAGCATCTGCGAAGAATCTGTTAATCTTTCCACCGGGTAGACTTGTATCTCAAAAACATGTAATTCACTCAAGAAATCGACAACCCACTCGTGCTAAGCTTTCACGTCACCACTCATTACATCTTGTGCAGGATCAAAACAAAATTGAGGGGAGATAGCGTCCCGAAATAAAGTAAACTCCTTGCAAAGAGACAGAACAGAACGACGAAACTATTAATTACCCCAACTCTTATCGCAGGCTCCCGTTTAATGCGTTACGCATTCTCACACAGAATTGAAAAGAGTGTGAATTAAGGCTATAAAAAAACCAAACCTATAATCAATTCACACTAATGTCTTGACCACCCAAAGACCAACACGCTCCAATCACCAGAACCACAACTGAAGACAAAATCCCACACAAACTCCAGCTTGTTATCGCACCTTCGAAAAGTACAAGGAAAACGCCAGGTACATTATACCGATTTCATATCATTAACTACATTTTAATCCTGTAAATGCCTGGTTTCACTCTTTCCTCCGTCACACTCAAAATCATACTTGTATCACGTCTGCCGTTCAGTGGCAAATAACAAGCGAGACAGGTGCTGCACACCTACCCGAACGAAATATAACATATTTAAATATACTACAATAAAAGTTTCAATACAAATGGCCCATCTTCGTAACTACCAACCAACAGTGCTTGCACTCTCCAGTTTTCACACAATGTAATACAATACGAAACTCCGAAGAAGCTTCCTGTCCTGTTCTATGCCATCTAAGACAAGACAAATTTACATTACTTTTTGCAAACTCACATTTCCCCTTCTGATTCTTTACGTTGGCCTCACAAAACCGTTGTAGTACTTTGTCTATCAGCAGCAAGTGCTCCTCGAAACTTTTTGACATTAATAACACATCATCCAAGTACACCACCACCTTATCTTTACTAAATCCCGTCATTATCCTTTGCATTTCTCGCTGAAACGCTGCTGGACCGTTCTTTAAGCCAAAGCTTAATCTTTTGAACCGGTACTGTCCGCTCACCGTGGAAAAAGCCGTGAAGTCTCTACTATCCTCTGCCAGGTTCATTTGATAGTAGCCCTTAACCAGATCCATGCTAGTAAAGTACCTTAACCCCGTGACATGCGTAAATAGTTTCCTGAATATTCGCCATTGGAAATTTATCTGCCTCCGTAACCTGATTTAACCTTCTATAGTCCACACATAACCTCAGTGTACCATCCTTTTTACGGATCGGCACCACCGGTGAACTCCATTCCGCTGCGCAAGGCTCAGCTATGTCTTTCATACATAACTCCTCCACCTGCTGTTCAATCTCCTGGTTGGTTTTCTGATCAAATCTCCTAGCTCGCTGGTAAATTGGTGTGTAATCATGCAATCTAATCTTATATGGGGTCATCGCAGTTTGACTAACGTCCGCATCACTCCTGCTAAAAGCCATTTTGTTTTTCCACAACACCTCCAAAACCTGTTCGATCTGTCCTGAATGTAACTCCTCCATGAATTTAATTTCGTCTTTCAACTTTTCCTTCGTCCATTCTTGTTCATCTCCTCGTTCTATCACTTCCCGTACCGTTGTATTTACTGTACATGTTGTGACCCCATACTTCCTTAATTTATCCTCATCTACTAGCAAATGTGCTATTCCTATTTGTTCACCTGTGTTTAACTTTAAAGACCCCGGTATTAATTTCTTTAACAGTACCGTACCTTCCTCCTCATTCCATTTCACCAAACCGGGTAAAACCTTAAATCGGTGGTTATATCCCCTTTTGCAATCTTCTCTACCTTCTACCAATAGCTCCTCCGGTTTTGCACGGTACTGCCCTTCATTACTCCTTGGTTTGACCTGTTTCGACTTCCATTTTACTTTAACCGGTACCCAGTTATTCTTATCAATCACAATTGTCTCCGTTGTGTGTACCGGAATCCTTGTTACCGTTCTTATACAGTTTTCAGTTCCACCCATTACGTATACTTGTTCTCGTACACCATTATCACCATAACGTCTAATTGATCCATCCCTAATGTCAAACTTTATGCTATTTCCCACCAGGAAAGGCATACCTAACATTACTCCTTCCTTTAAGTCCTCAAGGACCAAAAATTCCAATCGTCCGTACTTAATGCCATCAATAGTGACCTCCAAGATCACTGTTTGATGAGACTCTACACTCTGTTGAGGATCACCCAGACCTCTCAATCTCAATTTCCTTGCTTATTACCGTCGGATTCGGAATCTTCCCGAGCTCCTTTTTCCCTATTAAACAGTATTGGGATCCCGAATCTACCGCTGCTAACATTTCCACACCATCCAATTTTACGTTAAACTTTATCAGAGATGCAATCTTCACACTGTCAACACCCATCATTCCTGTATCACCCGTTGTATTGTAAACTCCGGACATTATTTCCATAACCTCCTTTTTCTGTCTCCTTTGTATACGTTGGGGCAATGACCCAATCACCCTTCCACCTTGACCTGTAACAAACTCCTCTGCCTCCGGATTCATTATCCACCTGTCCTGAATAACCGGGGCCTCCTGTTTATTTATCCCTGTTGTGGCTGGCTCCGACACGTCCCGGCTGATGGCGGAGCAAGTTCGTTTCCCGAACTCGTTGTTTTTCTTTTCTTTTTTAACTCCTCTATTTCTTCCCTCATTGGACAAGAATCACGCCAGTGTCCGATCTCCTCACACAAGAAACATTTTCTTTCCACCACTCTCTGAGTCTCTTGTCCCTGTTCGTTGTTTTCACTCCTACGCTGGAATCCTTGTCCTCTTCTTATTGGACAATCCATCAGTCTATGCTCACCGCTCCCGCAAGCCAAGCACCACCCATTAAACCGCCAGCAGTCACGTTTCATGTGCCCAACCCTGTCACAATGATGGCACCTTAACCCTGGTCCACTATTCGGTCCACCAGACCTTCTATCATACTCCCTTGGTCCACTACTACGTTGTGGTGCCGGTTGTCCATACCGCACCCTGTCTGCATACGTCCTTTTTTCTTCTCCTTGAGGGATGGCCGCCCATATCGGAATTGTATCAGCCTCCGGTTCCGTGTTTTCATCCAGTTCGTCCTCATCACGAGCCCAGTTCACCATATCTTTCCATCTCACCTTCAGACTTTCTTTTTCGCCTCCCATCCGTAACTTAAATCGTCTTGCTATTTTCTTGGGCAGGCATCTTATAAATTGCTTTTTCAGTGTCTCTTTATCTCTTTGTTCTTCGTCAGTTGCAGCCTCATAGGTTGTCTGCATCCGTAATGCAAATTCAGCGATTTTCTCCTTCCTCTTCATCTCCATTCTCCAGAACTCCTTCTGGAGATCCATGACCTCACTATCCTTTCCCTCCTTGCACCAGCTCCTCAACCTTGTAACCACCGTGACATATTTCACCTTAGCCCTGTACATGCTGAAATACATCCTTAATGCTCCACCTTCCAAAAAGTTCCTTAATTCTACCACCCATCTGTTTTTGTCACTTCCGAGCTGCTCCTTCGCATAGCGCTCGAAATCTTCAATGAAGGCATCGAACGTTTGGACCTTTTCTTCACCGTATTTCAATGGTTTCACCGCCTTAATATTTGCCCTGCTGTAAGTCCTCATCACTTCTAGCAGTTCACCTGCCAAAATAATGAGAACCCTGTTTACAGCCAAGTTTGGCTCCATTCCTGATTTCTCTAGTTCCACTAGCCTTTTCAACCATAACTGTCCTCCTTTATCTACTTCGCCTTCACCCCCCGACTCCACTTCTGTTACCGTGCTCTCATCACACGTATACTTCCTTACTGGTTGCTTCCTCCCCCTATTTTTCCTCTTCCTCCTTCTTGTATCGTCACTTTCGTTATCCACTTCAGCCCCCCTGTCAAAAATTTCATCTTCTGTTTCGTCATAAAGCTCATTTCTATATTGTAGTGCATATTGCACCCTTTGTTTACTTTTAACCGAATCTTTTTTTCTCACTGCTAGATCCGTATTCACTTTATCGTCCTTCCCTTTATCCAGTTCTATCACCGGGTTCTCACCTTTTGGTACCTCCAAGACCTGCAAACAGCCCCTCATTATTGCAGTCACCCTCTCCACATCCAGATTCTTTGATTCCTCTACTAAAGCCTTCTGGAATCCTTCTAGGTGCTCCATAGCCTTGGAACCTCCAGAAGCCTCATCTTTCTTAACCTCTTCTTCAGTCCCCATCGTGAATTACCAGTATTATCACCAGGACAAAATACACTAAATCAAAAAAATTTATCACCCTGTGTGTGTTGGTGTGCACGTTGCACGAAAGTGTTTTTTTCCCCGCACCCAAGTATCCCTTTTCAGGAAAAAAAAAAAAATTTTTATCAAAAAAAAAAAAATTTCAGTATCGAATCACCCTGCCTCAACCTGTGACCCAATCAGAGACTGCTCAAAACGGCCACCAAAAATATGTTGCCGGGTACACTAATCAGTCTAGCCACCATACACGCGGGAGGTCTACAAAGGTTCTGCAGTCTCCAACTAGGGTCCAGGAATAAGACAAACGGGTTTTTAATCATATATTTACAGTGCATAA
>JABUQX010015220.1:80000-87500 GCA_015478945.1 Trachelipus rathkii
TTAAAATTAAATAGGCTATATGAAAATGCAGTAAAATAAATAAAATTAAAATAATATAAGTAAGGTATAACAGATGAAATACAAAATGTATAAACAAATGATATTAAAAAAAATCATACTAATAAAAATGAAATTTAGAAATTCAGTTATTAACAAAACTAAATAAAAATGCAAATAATTTCATTTCATCATATACAGAACTACATAATGTGAATTTATAACCTTTTCCATATTGGTAATGTTTGGGTGACAATGTTTAGAGGAAATTGATGAGTATTTACTTCATATACATTTGGTTCCTCAATGCCTTTGAATAGTAATGAATTGATGATATACTTATAACACAAATGTTCTTTGAATCACTACATCAAATATCAATTACCTGTGGTTAAACTCTTGAAACTTAAAACTATCCTTTCCTACATCCTCAAATAATGAAAATTATTATTCACATTCACAAAAATTTAAAAATCTTATGTGCCTGCAGTGATCCACCGACTAAGACGATTGTCAAAACTTCAACACAATATCTAGACATTTTTGGCGGTTAATATATATACTCGATCGCTGGGGAAGGCTGATATTTTTGCAAGCGCTATGGCGGAAAAAAAATTCTCTCTCCTGAAACGGTGACAACAAATGGCTCGTAAAGGCGGACAAACTACTTTAGGATGTAAGTTACGCTAGGTCTCGTTAAAGCACAAACACACGATTTGCTAACCCGGATATTTCACAGTAAGGACCAGGTTACATTTTCGGTTGCACAACCTAGCTAAATTTACTTTCTACAGTCGTTGCCATAGACTAACGACGACGGTTCATTAGTTAGATTTAGATTGACTAGATCTTCATGATATTCTATTTGTCTTTCCAAGATTAAATTTAATGTAGTATGGACTCTGATGTTTGTTCTGTAGGAATACTTATTTTCACTCTTCATACATACTAGATCAACGTAAATGTAAAAAGGAAATGTACGTAAGTAATTATGATTGTTACAATATTTTCAACAACTTAAAATATGATATTTACCCAAGTCGTTTTTTGATCTTCAGCGAAGGGAGTTTTCCGGCGAAGTATACCACTCAAATTCTCTTATCTTGATCCTCTCATTTTTCCTTCGTCGTTTGTTCCTTCTCATGTTCATTATTTGAATTATTTAGAAAGCTAAAAAAAAAATTCAAATTAATCTTATCACGCAATTTCTACAGAACAAACGCCTAATGGATGGCCGATTCGATGAGAATATTATTACAGCAACATTCTCCTTAATTCATATTCTTTTTACAACTATATTCTACGATATAATATTAGGTAAGGAATCTGAAAAGATTATTGAATTAAAATCATATCGTTAATACCAAACTTGCATTCTGATCCGCAAATTATCAGTCAGCAACTACTATATGTGCAGAGTCATATTGAAGTTTCCTATCCTTAGTCTCTCAGAGTCTGAGGCACAATTTCAATACAATATTCATATATGACATTTTCTAATCTTCACTTTCATATTACTTATTTATCAATCCACTATATAATATCTATGACTATATATTATTATGAGCGTTACCATATATACCTATTATATATAACTAGTTATATATCTAGCTATACGTATACTACTAATACTATATAATATATATATACTTACTAACTATTATATATATATATATATATATATAAATATATATATATATATATAATATATATATATTTTATATATAACTATTGGTTTTTTTAAACATACAAAAATATATTTAATTGTGAAATTTGTAGAAATCCAAAAATTTAGTTCAATCAAAATATTTGTCTTAACTATAATGTAGTTTTTCTGGGACATATCAATATTGGATTTGAAATTGATTATTTTATAATATATGTTCA
This sequence comes from Trachelipus rathkii, assembly GCA_015478945.1. NCBI lineage: Eukaryota > Metazoa > Arthropoda > Malacostraca > Isopoda > Trachelipodidae > Trachelipus > Trachelipus rathkii. Next base: position 81,885 of record JABUQX010015220.1, read on the forward strand.
TATTTAAATATACCTTAAAGTTTATAACCGTACTTGCGATTTTACAGCAAAATTAATATATATATATATATATGATATCCCATATTTAGACTTATATATAATATATATTATATATAATATATATACCAGTATATTATATTTATATTATAACCTAACAAGCTAGCGAGTACCTCACTCATTATTTGTTGTGGTATATCGTGGGGTGCGGTCAGTGCTTTTCTGCGTCTCTCTCTGGTGTGACCTGCTTCGTGGTAGTTTGGCGCGTTATGTGTTGTGGTTAAATTTGTGTGAGCGGTGTTTTATTGTATTTAGTTGTATTATAGTGTATTGTTTAGCGGCAGTGAATGTTGCGTGTTGCGTTATTGTTGAGAGCGTCAAGGTGCGGTGTGAATAGCTCTTTTTGTGAGAACGAGGTGAATTGTTGTTTGCGTGAGTTTACTTGTTCTATTATTGGTGGCGGAGTTATCTTGAGTTTGGGGTGGCAGTTTTTGCTACTTGGAGCGAAGTGGTTCTGGCTGGAGGCTACTACTACTACCAGCGTTATAGTGAACGTGTGATTTATCGAGTGAGATGCATTTGAAGTGTAGGGGGTTTGTTGGCGAGTGCGGGTATCTGCGTCGGTGGCTGTGCTTCTGCGTATTTCTTCTTGGTAGTTGCGCTGTGTGTGCGGTGTTGGATTCTTGGCTCTGGTCTTGTATTATTCATTCTTCTGCTGTTATCTGTGTTGAGTTATCTAGGGTGTTTTTGTGATCCCAGTTGTATTAGTCAGACGTCTTATTCGTGTTTGTCCGGATGTCAATTCCTTCATCTCTCTCTTCGCCTGAGCTGCATATATATATTCGCGACGTCTTCACGTCGCTCCGTGCATGATCTATTGGCCTACTACGTGTGAAAGTTAGCTGGGCATACTCTAGAGTGATTTAGGTTTAGATAATACTGTGAGTCTTTGTTCGGTGGTTCTCGAACGTATGGCTAAGTTGAGGGTGAAGACAACTGTATGAGAAACATGAATTATTCTAATTGTTACTGTTAATCATTGTTGTATTATACTACTATTGTAGCTCTTTATCTGCGATACAAGCACTTATATAGTGCAATTTCATAGAGTTCTAACGTACTCTCTACGATCCCTAATTCTTGAGTATTCCATAAAGCTTCACTGTGTTGCTATCTCTACTCTACTACTCCAGTATCCTTTGGCTCATATCTACTACTGTATCCTACTCTATCCAGCGTTTATTACTTATTATCATGTTATATTATTCTTTTCATAATACTCCATCGGAGTGTAGGGATCAATGTGTATTCATCGGACTTCTTTAATATTCTCTTATTCTTTAGCACTATCTAGTTTTGGGATTCTTTGTACACTACTTACTCATTTCTTTTTATTCATGCTATTTCCTATCACTGTGAGTTATCTTACTGGCGTCCTACCAACCTCACTTATTCACCCTATTCTGCTAACTCACTACTTAGGCTGGGCTAATTCTTTGACTTACTACTTCTACTACCAGCCGCTTATACTGTCTCATTACCGCAGTCGTACCGCGTACCACTCGAACTGCTCTACCGCGACATCCTCCTTCATTCTTGCTTTCTATAATTTTTTCATATTTATCTTTCTTTATTCTTATTCTTAGTTCACATTTAAGCTGATCTAGGTTTTGATCTTTGAGTACTATACTGCTTTCATGCTTATCCTTCACTGTGATCTCTACCTCTCCCTTACTCACTCCCTTACTACTAAGCACTTCATAAACATGCTATCCAGCGTTATATAACTATTATATCGCAGAAATTCTGACGTCGCTCCATAAGTTGATTGTATTTTCCGCACTCTCTTCTCTCTATTTCTCTTATTCTTCTTCTTAATTCTCCTTTCATTACGCTATCTTCCTCATGTTCTTTGGGACTATTTGTAACATATAATTCCATCTTAATCATTGCAATCCTTCACTGTGATCTTGCTTGAAATGACCACCCAATCATTTCACCTTTCCGGGTAGCCACCGCCGATGTCATTTCACTGAATAATGAATTAGATTAGTTTTAATCTAGTTTCAGTGGTTCGAAGTTTTGTAGTGAATTAAAATTAAACTTAAATTAAATTAACTTGTGATACTATTCTATGTTTTATGTATGCAGTGTAACGATGCATCAAGAGGACTACTTACTTACTACACTACTTTACCTACTACTACTCACTCACTTTCCACTTACCTACAAGCTTTAAATCAGTTATTCGAGCTCTCGAATGATATCCCTTACTAGACAACCCCGCTGCCTTAATTTCAATCCGATCTTAGATTTCCACACACCACAAGATTATTCGTGGGTCATTTGTTAGCATTACTTATTATTATTTACCTTTTTCTCATGTCTGCCAATCTGAGTCTGTTATAACCCATGAGTTCTGCTACTTGCGTCATATATTGTCTGTTAGTTCTCCATTATAAGATTATACCATTATCATTATTACTACTCTACCTTTACTCAGTCACTCATCTATATAGATTCTTAGGTACCAAATATTACTAAAAATTCTCTTATTCACACTTGCTATTTCCACTCTATATATCATATCAAGGTATTACTTTATGCTAGGCTTTATTATTACTTCTTATACTAGCCATACATATACTTACTTTATATTGCTATCCTCTATCACTACTCTATCCGGGCTTTATATATATTTATCTGTTTACTTTTCTCCATATCATGTTCTACTATAATTGAATATAATATATCTATATATATATCGTACTCTAGGATATATATATATATTTAATATATATAGTTAATATTATAATATTAATATTATATATATATATAATATATATATATATATATATATATTATAGTTATAGATATATATATATAATATATTATATTATAATATATATATATATATTAATATATATATATATAATATATATAGTATCGAGTAGTATATTATATATATATATATATATATATATATATAATATATTAATATTTAATATTATATATATATATATATATATTAGTATATATATATATATTAATATATATATATATATATAATATATATATATAGATATATTATTATATATATATATATATATATATATATATATATATATATATATATATATATATATATATATATATATATATCTATATATATAATATAGTATATATAATATATTATATTATATCATTATATATTATATATATATATATTATATATATATATATATATATCTATATATATATATATAATAATATAGTATATATATATAGTAGGTGTGGGTGTTGGTAGTGTTCTTATTATGTTGGTTATAAATATATTATATATATATTTAGTGTTTAGTTTGGGTTTGTTTGTGGGGGTGGTTATAGTGTTTATTGATGTGGTATAATGGTGTTTTGTAGGTGTGTGGTTTGGTTCGGTGTCGTGGTCGTTGGGTGGGGGTGCGTGGTGTGGTGGTGGGTTGGTGTTTTGTTAGTATATTGGTAGTGGGTGGTGGTTGGTGGGTGTTTAGTGATGGTTTCTGATTTGAGGTTTGAGCTTTTGTGAGTGAGGTTGTGAGGTGGGTGTTATTTGAGTGATATATATGGTGAGTGGGGTTATGTGAGTTACGTGACTGTGTGGGGGTCGTGCTATTGTGGTAGTGGGTGGAGTGATGTGTAGAGTCCAAGTTCAGACAGTGTAGTGTGATATATACGAGATAATGTATAGTATAGTGTATTTAGGTGGTTTGTTTGTTGTTGCGTGTTGTCAGATGAAGTAGCGAGAGTTATTGTGAGTGTGTATGGTTTATGGGAAGCTGAACAGTGTCGAGTGCCGAGTTTCGTGAGACATTCTGAGCTTGGTGGAGCGTGGGGCGTTAGGCCTGGTGGGACTTGCGGGGCTACTTATTTCTGGTGAGCGGTCTAGAGTATGTGTGTATGGATTGTTGATAGGGGTTTGCGAGTTGGTGCTGTAGTGTTCGGAGTGTGTGGTGGTTAGATTGTGGCGGTGTTGTTTGCTGGCTGTAACAGTGAGAGATTGTGCAGTATGATGTAATAGGGCTTGGTAGGTGGTTTATTAGCATCGAGTGGATGTAGGTGGTGTCGGTGGTACCGTCATAGTGGGTGTTTGTGGTCTGTACTGTGTCTGTAGGCGTGGCTTTGAGGGTCGTATACGAGAGACAACGTGTTTCTAAAATTAATAAATTTGACAAATTTTCTCGGAAAACAAAATGTTTTTCAAAAACTTAAATAAATGAAAGCACGTTTTCCCTATAATAAATATGTATTATCTATGTATATCAAACTCTAACCCTACATACAACTTTTACATGGCTCGATAAGTAATCGAAACGCAAGTTTTGACTCGAGCACCTTCAGCTCTAACCCTTTTTTGGGTTCTTAGTCATTTCGTGTATTTCATGGATGTGAGTTCGATCCTTTGGTCATTTCTGGGAACTCTCAATTAGAGTGGGTTCGTCAGAGTTTCGGTCATGGTTGCGAAGGTGACTGGATATTAATCGATTTATTAGTAAGCACACTAATGTACCTGTTTTGTTTTGCACTAGTCCAGTGGTTGTGCTCTCATATGTGGAGAGCGTGCGGTGTTTCTTATCTGTCATATATAGTATAGTTGTAGGGTAGGTTTTGTTATGATAGTAGGGTTAGTAGGGTAGTATGTTTAGTGTATGGGTGGTTGGATATGTTTATGGGTATAGGTGATTTGTGGTTCGTTTGTATGGTGAGGTAGGTTATGGTTAATGAGGTGTGGATGGTTGATTGGTGGTGGATTTTGATATAGTGTAGTGTAGTATTGGGGTATTATGGTTGGTGATGTTGTAGGGTTGTGGTATATGTTATTGTTAGTGTGGGGTTGGTGTGTAGTCGGTTGGGTGGTTTAGGGTATGGGGGTGGTAGTAGTGTTTTATTAGTTAGGTTGTGTAGTATGGGGGTTTTTGATTATGGTTTGTATAGGTGAGTTGAGGTTATATATTAATAGTTGTGAGTTAGGGTATGTATATATGTTTGAGTTGAGGTTTGGGGGGCTAGGTTTGTTCTTGTGATGAGTTGAGGAAGAGGTTAGTACGAGGGTGTGGGGTGGTGAAATTCATAGTCCGGTTGTTGTTGCCTTTGGTGAGTTCGGGTTGTGTGCTGGTGGGTGTGGTGTAGGTTGTGGTGGGACGTATGGGTGAGTCGATTGATGTATATTGTGTGTTGGTTTGTGTGGTTGGTGAAGTGTTGGGTGCGGAGATGTTATGGTTGTTCTTGTTGGTGGGTGTGGTGTTTTGTGAGTGGGTGGTGATCCTGTTGGGCTAGTTGTTGTTTGCTGTTTGGTTTGTGTTGAGGTTTGGCGGTGTGTGGTGGGTAGGTGTGTATGGTTTGTGGCTTGGTGGTGGTGGGTATTGAGTGATGGTCTGCGATAGGTGGTTGTGTGTATTTGGTGGTGATGTTGTTATGGGGTATATGGTGTGGGGTTAGTAGTATGTATAGTAGGTGGTGGTAGGTGTGAGAGGTATTTTTTACGTTAGTGATTTAGTATAGTGAGTGAGTGAGTGTGGGGTGGTTAGTTATTTGTCGTGTTTAATGGTGGAGTATGGTGTGGGTGATAGTGGGGTGAGTAGG
>JABUQX010015220.1:95000-100000 GCA_015478945.1 Trachelipus rathkii
ACCAATTGATTTTATCACCAGATATTTTCACTTTCAAGAGATTAGTTAAAACTATAGTTGTTTGAGGATATTATTTCATATTCCAAAACGTAATGTAAAAGGCAATGTATGTAAGGAATTATGATTGTTAGAATATTTATCAATAACTAAAGATATGGGTTTTACCTAGGTGTTTTTTGCTTGATTCACCAAGGGTGTTCTCCGATGAAGAGTCCAAATCTTCTTCATTCTCTTTATCTCCTTCGTTTTGTTCCTCACTGTCAACGAAATTTAGAGAAGCTATAAACAAACACTAAAATTCTTTATGAAATTTTAGAAAAAAACACTACGAAACGAATTCGAGAGAATATTTGAAAATATTTTATTATTTATTTAATGCATATTTAGATATAATGTTTAATGAATTGAAAAGATTGCAAGATATCTACGTAAAATAAACTTGCCTGTCGCAATTTATCACTAAGTCACAACTGCTATTTTCAGAGTCAGAAGTTTCATTTGTATTCTCTCGAGAGACTGAGGCAATATTTCCATCATATTCATACGACATTTTCTAAACCAATTCATATATATATATATATTATTATATATATAATGATATTTTATAAAAATATATATATATATATATATATATATATATATATATATATATATATATATATATATATATATATATATATATATATATATATATATATATATATATATATATATGTATTGTTTTATAACGAAAAATATATTTTCTATGTAATTTGTATTTAAATTAAAATTATCCAAGCAAAACAGTTTTCATAAAGTTTAATATTAACTTTTTCTGACCTATTTCGATATCGATTTGAAATTGAAATAATTTTATGAACAATATTCGTATTCAATATACCTAGCAGTTTTTAAACGTAATACAATTTTTTATTAGAGCAATAATATATATATATATATATATATATATATATATATATATTTGGCAAAATATATTTATATATATAGTATATATATATAATATATATATATATATTATTATATATATAATATATATTAGTGATGGACAATGACATCCGCAATCCCGCATCCGCATTTGCGGGACCATCCGCACTCAATTGACCAAATTCCCATCCGCATCCCGCAGTCTCTACTTAACGGTAAAAATCCGCATACCGCCATCCGCATCCTCCTTTGAAAAATGAGGATGTTGCGGATGTTTTCTACATTTGATTTATATATATATAAAATAATTATTTATTTTGTCATCTTTATCATGGGAGTTAATGGCAATAATTGTAATTTAGTTGTTTCGATTTCAATAAAATTTATTGACTTATATATATATATATATATATATATATATATTTTATATTATTATATATATATATATTATATATATATATATATATATATATAATATATATATATATATATATATATATATATATATATATATATATATAATATAATAATCTAGAAGCCGTGTCGTGGAAGCAAGAAAATGAAGCGGAGAGTGAAGAGGAGGGCAAAGGAAGAGGTGGCTGAGAAGCTAGCAAAGGAAATGATGGATGATATGAAGGAACAGCAAGAAGAAGATTTTTTAGATTGGCAAGAACGTAAAGAGGAGCGAAGAGTAGAGAGTATGTAATATCAAAGACAAAAATGGAGAAACATTGGTAAGCCCGGAGGAAAAAAAACAAAAGGTTGATAGAGTACTTTGATGAGTTGTTGAATGTGGAAGTGCAGTCGGAAGAGGAAGGGGGTAGAGAGGAGGAGGAGGAGAGAAACGTGGAGGGAGAATATGAGGAGGTAATAACGGAGGAGGAATTTGAGGAGGCGTTAAGGAAAATGAAGAGCGGGAAAACTCCTGGTGAGGATGGGATAAATATTGAGTTGCTGTAGGCAGGGAGGAGCAGGGGCCTGATAGCCTTGAATGCTGAGATTTCTGAAAGGTGTTGGGTGGAGCAGTAGCGTGTCTGGCAAGGTTGGGGGGAAGGTCAGATAATAGTTTCCCATTTATAAAGGTAAGGAAGGACGCAGGAAATTGTAAAAATTATAGAGGAATCTCAATAATGGATCACATGGTGAAGTTATATGAAAGAATATTCGTAAAGAAAATTAAGATCAAAATAGAGCCAAGATTGGGTGAAGAGGCAGTAAATAGGTACAGAAGGTCGTAGAGTACTACAGATCTAAATGTTTGCATTAAGAAGGATCAAGGAAAGACATATGAATAACAATAAGAAAAGGCATATATCGGCCTTCATAGACTTGAAGAAAGCATTGGATTCTGTACCCAGAGAGAAGCTGTGGAGTTTCTGGAGAGGGATTATGGAAGTTGGAGGCCTAGACTGATAAAGGCAGTAAGAACTACATTACGTGAATAGCATAAATAAGGTAAGAACAGGATATTAAAAACAAGGAATGGTTTGATGTAAAAACCTGAGTTAAGGCAGGGTAGTGTCTGTCGCCGATAACTGTTAAGGTATTTTGGACGCAGTCTATGAGGTGTAAAAGAGAGTTTTAGAAGAGATTGACGAAGACATCATGGTATATGCAGATGATTTTGCGTGTTGGAGTGGAGATGGTGAGAGGTTGAAGCAAATGGTGCTGTGTTTCGCAGAAAGTTGAGAGAAACAGGATTTAATATATGAATGTGGAGAAACCAGAAATAATGGTAGTCAAGCAGAAAGGAGGAGGAGGAGTTGATAGTGGAGATAGACGGTAGAGAGATTAAAAATTGTGGATAGATATAAATATCAAGGAAGCACTTGGAAGAGAAGGGGGATGTGCAAAAGGAAATTACGAGTAGGATTTAGCAGTAGGGCAGGACTGTAAGAGCAGTATACCCCCATCTTGAAAGATAAATATATGAACAAAGAGGTGAAGAGAGCATATACGAGGGCGTGTTGACACCGATACTGTTTGTTGGGGCGTTGGGACATGGAGCATTGACAAGGGAGAGCAGGAGGAGTAAGAATTCGGAGAGCGGAGATAAATGTGTGAGGACAGTGATTGGAAGATGTGAGAGAATACAAAGTGAGAAACGGAGACAGTGAGGGAGAGCGTGGGTGGGAAACCAATGATGAATAAAGTGGGACACAGCCAGAACCAGAGATGGGTGGGGACACTGAGAGGACATGCAGGGAGAGGAGAGTTGCCGAGCCAGGAGGTGGAGGTGGAGACGGAGGGGGTGAGACTCGAGGGGAAGGCCGCATAGAGGTGTGAGAGACACAGTAGAGATTCATTGAGGAGACACCAGATGCTGCCAATGGATGAGCTGATGGCGGATTGGATCGTGATGGATAGAACAAGATGGAAGAGGAGGTTGGCCCCACTGACAGGCTTCGTAAGCCTGAACCTGGGAGAATGTATATATATAATAATATATACATGGGCGTTCCGCACATAGGGGAAGGAGGGCACTTGGCCCCCCTGGAATTCGGGATCTGATTTTTTTTTTAAGTCATTGTAATCTTATATTTAAATATATATATATATATTATATATAATTGATATTATATATATATCTATATATATATATAAATTAAAATTTTATATATATACTATATATTATATATATATAGTATAATGTATATATATAAATATATATATATATATATATATATATATATATATATATAATATATATATAATATATATATATATATATATTATATATATATATATATATATAAAATATACAAAGGTGGGCACCGTTAATGAGAAAGTTAACGTCGTTTAATTTCTTAATTCGTTAACAAAAAAAAAACCTAACGAAGTTATAGCTGTATAATCCACACATCACATGTGTTTAGTGGCTTAACTTAAGGTAAATTGCAGTCACCGGTATTGCTTCACGCAAATCACTCTGTACACATATTTTCCTTTTTTTTTTTTGAGGACTCTTGGCGACATTTTTTTTTTTTTAGTTATCAACCACCACTCACGGACAGAGGTAAAGATTCAAGGAGGGGTGTTGCAGGCCAAAATTTCATCCGCTAGCGCGAATTACGCAGGTGAACATAGACGCAGGCTTTAAAGTGAGGGAGATTACATTCAGCAGGAACACAGAAGATGGAAAAGAGTTCCCACAGAACAGTGGTGGAAGGAAAAAAGGAAAACATCGCAGCAAACTAGCCTGGAGTTAACAATATCTACACAAACTCGTGCACTGATACAGCACCCCTTGTACTACCTAGGACGTCGTAAAGGTGGTGGTACGCGAAGTGTTAGGTTCCCTCGAACCTGCCGCTGCGATACCCTATAGAAGAGAGATAAAGCACCAACACATTGCGCCGCAAAGATAGAGGTTCAAGTGAACTGGAAAGTACAAAACAGTTTTATAAGCCTTTTGGTTTTGACTCGACCCTGTCAAAAGCCGGGTTTTTGAAACCAGAGCCCCAGATATGAGAACAGTACTCAATACAAGGCCGGATGAGACCCTTGTATAGGCGGAGTAACTGAGAAGAGAAAAAAATCTCGCAGTCTAAACAGAACTCCGTTTCTTTGAGGCCGCCCTACAACCGTTGTGATGTGAGGTTTTTTCCAAGACTTTTTTTTATGTTAGGCCAAGGATGTTTATATTGTCAACAGGAGAGACGAAAGAAACCGTCAAAAGAGATGGGAAAGTTAGAAGGTATTGTTTTAGAGAGTGAGATTTGTAGAAGTTGGAGTTTTTTAAGAATTGAATTTTCACAAGGTTGAGACGAAACCACCCGGGAAATCCTATCCAGATTAGCGAGAATAGAATCGGAAAGATTAAGAGAGAGGCAATTCAGAAGTAAAAGGAATGGAGCAGAATTGGAAATGAGTTGAGAATGAAAGGGTCGAGTCCAATCGGGCATGTGAGTGGATAGAGTTAGAATGTGCAGGTGATGAAAGATCATTAATGAAAGTCGGAATTAAAGTAGGAGATGGAGACGCAAACCCTGAGGAAAATCACACTATTGCACAGAAAAAGAAGAAGAGAACCATAGCCGATGTTTAAGCGACTTGAAAGAGAGCTAGACATAGGG
>JABUQX010015220.1:105000-107961 GCA_015478945.1 Trachelipus rathkii
AAACAATATATTAATGGCAAAATATAAATTAAATGAAATAAGTAAATAAAAAAAAAAGATTAAAAAACTCTCTCCCCATATATATTATAGTAGTTATATATAAATATATATATATATATATATAGTATATATATATTAATAATATATTATATATAATATTTTATATAAATTTGCAAATGTTTCCTTTAAATCAACCATATACATTTAATAATATATATATATATAATATATATATGGGGTTAAATATATATATATATCTATTATATATATATTATCTTATATATATATATACTAGTAGATATATAAGTATATGAGCATACTATATATATATTATATATAATAATAATAAGTTGGAAAAAGGGGATCCTATGAGATATTGATTATTTTTTCCCATCCGATAATCGTATTTTTCGAATATCTTTAATGCTCAATATAATACAAGTGGTATTTTTGCTCAAAACGTAAATATGGAAGTCAACTAGAGAACTGACCTTGGGGTTCTAACATTTTCCACTCATGACGAAATGATGCCGAGTTTTTTTGTCAGCAAAAAATGATATAGATTTCGGTATATATATAATATATATATAATATATATACTATTACTAAATAATATATCATATTATCATCTATATATATATTATATATAATATATATATATAATATATATATATATATATATATATTATATATATATATATATATCATATATTTAATGTGGCAAGGCTGTTTAAATGGGACATGGGGACAAAAAACTGGGTAACCCGCAAGTACATTTTCACTCTTGCGGCAGTACCCTCTGTTTGGCCCAGGCCCGAGCGTGAATGGACGAAGGCTGCCGGAGGTTAGATGTCCTAGACATGCCTCATTCCTCAGATTGCCTTTCAGAGGAAAATTGGCGGGTTCCTTTTTAGTTTCATCGGGTTCTGGTGTTCGAAACACACTGCAAGTTCATCACACATAACTAGGGCCCAGGTTTTTTCGAACCCAGCAGGGTGAATACTCTTTTAATGGAGTTTTTATTCAATATATATATATATATAATATATATATATGAAGTCTCATTTATAAATAACATTTAATATATATTATTAGGTATCAATATTATATTTAGCCTCTATATTATAAATATATACTTATTAATGACTATATAGTATAGCGTATATATATATGAAAAGGTTATATATCGTATATATATATATTAATAGTATATCTAATATATATATATATATATATATATAATCTGCGTAGGATTCGCGTCCTCATTCTTCGATGTTTAAATTACAATTACCTGATTTTCCCATTTATAAATAAAAATATAAATAAATAAATAAAATAAAATAAATAATAAAATAAATATGGAAAAAATATCATATAAAAAATAAATATCAATATAAAAATAAATATAAAAATAAATGTGAATATAAATATAAATATAGAAATATAAAAAATAGAAATAAAAAATAAATATAAAAATAAATATGAAATAATCAAAAATAAAAATGTAATTAAATATATGGAAAAAAAATTAATAAATCGATCAATGAATAAATAAAATTTAATTAATGAAAGAATTAATGGATGAGTTGATTAATGAATGAGTGACTTAATTAATAAAATAAAAAATGAATTAAAGAATTACTGATTTAAATAATGAATTAATGAATTAATTAATGAATTAATAAACTAATTTGTTATTTAATTATTTAAATTTGGCCAACCTAATAATATCATATAGTATATATATAATTAATATATATATATATTAATATTATATATATATATTAATATATATATATATATATTATATATATATTATATATATATAAATATATATACTAGTTATATATATTATATATATATAATATATTAAGCAACATGGATTCTAACCAGGTACGGCTTAGGTTTTTATTTTAGGCGCCGGATCTATGTAGGGCTAGAAGCTTGGTTAACGCAGTCGTCGATGACAACATGGCCTAGATTAGGTTAGGTTATATTTTGGTGAGTTCGGTAGAGAACTGTAACCCAACAAACCTTAGCCATACCTAGACAACTCTACAGTCAGTAATTATTTGCTAAAGCTTGCGGGGGTTGTGTTCGATCGATTGCTGTAAAGGCTAGACCTAACCTAATATGAACAAGCTGCCATAACCCTAGCCCTAACCTCCATATATCGAAATATTGTGTAAATCTCACCTGCGGTAGCAAAAAACTTGTTTATTCCAGGCGCGATTAAAGTATTACAGTAATTTGAGACTTTTTATGTACTTAACATTTATAATAATACATATTTTAGTGTTATTGAAATTTTTTTGAGATCGATTTACAAGAGGTTTTCAAAACCCCCCCCCCATATATATATATATATATATATATATACTATATTATATATTATATCTATATAATAATATATATATATATATATATATATATTTATATCTATATATTATATATATATAATTATATAATATATATATTTATATATATTATATATATTATATTATATATATATACTATATATATATTATATATCGCTAATATATATATATTATATATATATATATATAAATTATTATATATATAATAATATATAATATCTAATATTATATATATAATAATTAATATATATATATCATATATATATATATATATATTATATATATATATATATATATATAAATATATAATATATATATAGATCGTCCTAGAGCTTTTGATCGAGAAGGACGTGCTAAAAAAAATAGTCCTCGTAATTAAAAGACTTTAACAATCTTATATAGATGTCATTCTGTGGAGATTGTTGCTTTGGTATATTACACAATCTCAATTCGTGTGTTTGCATTATTTTGCAAATTCCATCTAGTAATGATTTACTAAAACGTTTTTACTATTTGTGATTTAGTTTGAAATCTACATATAACAGAGTAGAAATAAATAAATAGTTTAACTACTACTACTAGA
>JABUQX010015221.1:0-22500 GCA_015478945.1 Trachelipus rathkii
AAGAGATGAATAAAATTTAGATTAATATGCTCTTTCAGTAGAAATTATTTAAAATTTTTGAAGAAGTGATTATATATATATATATATATATATATATATATATATTAATATATAATATATATATATATTATCATATAATATAAAATATAAAAAATATAATAATAAATATATTCTATATTAATATATATATAATATATATCATATATTATATATTTTATATAATATAATCTGTTTTGAATAAAATTGTGTTTTATATGTTCAGGCTCATAGTTCAATGAGGAATTATTTTAAACTTTAAAGGCTGAATCTAAAATATGATTTTTATTCTTTTTAGAAAAAAATAATAAAATTATATTATGTAACTGTACAGGCAGTTCATCGTCAAAGAGGATTATATTAAAATTTAGGGAAGAAAGGAGAATATTCCTTTTCTGTGATTTCTTAAAACATTCTTATTTTTATAAAATATTTTCTAAGTTTTTAAATTCTAGCTAATAAAAGTGTCATTAATAAACATTCAATTTCATCATACCCTCAAAATTTGTATCAGAATTAATGATTTTTAAGTGTAAATGAGAAGGAATTATAACTAAGGGGTCGCGGAGCAGGTATTTTTAAAAGCTTGAGCCGGAGTTCAGCGTAATTTTAAAAATGCTTGAAAGCCGGAGCCGGTGCGGAATAAAAAATTTGCCGGCTCCGAGCCCCATTTAACATCAAAATTAACAATCCCTTAAAAAACATTCTCAAAACTCCAAAACGAAAAGAAATCTCCCCCAAAGCTGTAAATATCACATCCCTTGCAATACTTGCAGTAAAAACACTATATATGGTGAAACATAGATTTGCAAAGAGAAAATCAACATACATACAGATGACCTGCACAAGACAGCATAAATTCAGCTCTAACAAGTCATAGGCGTAACACAGGCCACTCTATCAATATCAACAATAAAAAGATGATCAGAAATATCATCACACGAACCATCGCAAATCATGGAATCCTTTTGGGCATTATAAAGTAAAACAACTAGAAGTAGCATCTCCGGTGAAGTTAAGATGATTTTAATACAAATGAATATCTGAAAAACATCAAAATATTTCAACAACACCATGAAGAAAAAAGCAGCCAACTGGAACACACTTGAACTGATGAAGATCAAGAAAGAAATCCATCCTTAGCCTGAAGAGGTCTCGCGTGTCGGAACGAAAATTACGCTTTCTTATAAAATTATTTCATTAAAAAACAAGTGTCTTGTAGGGCAATGTTTTTATTTGTGTACATTTATTATAAAATGAAGTGAACAGTAAAGCATAGAACTAAAAAAGAATCCAAGGGCTTCCTCTCTAAAGTAAATATATCACTACGACAAAGTAGTTCTTATATATATATATATATATATATATATATATATATATATATTTATATATATATATATATATATCATATGATATATATATATATATATATATATATATATATATATATATAATATATATATATATTATATATATATATATTATATTTAATAAACTTATTCTTCTACAAAATAAATTATGTTTCTAAAAAATTTTTTTCGAAAATATTTAATTTAATTGAATAATTAAATGTATTCGCTTTTTTATAATTTAAAATTATTATTAATTGAATTAATATTTAATTTTCATCTAAGTTTTAAGACTTTCAGCGTTTTTGACTTGCATTTCTAATTTTAGCTAGCCCCGGCCCCGGCCGGTCCCTAGTCGCCTCAACCTTGGGAAGTTCAATTTTTTAACAAAACCGCAACATCTTACAAATCTCCCTCTCTAAGACAGCTAACTAACTTTTCCTATCTCTTTCGACGGTTCTCTCGCTCTCCTGTTGACAATATAAACAATCTTGCCTTAACATAAACAAAAAAATGTCTGGAAAACTGACATCAAACAAGTTTGCTAGGACGACCTCGAAAGAACTGTGAGTTTGTTTATACTGGCGAGTAACATTTTTTCCTCTGCTCAGTTGTTCCAAGCTATACACAGGGCTCATCCACCCTTGTATGGGGGTACTGCTCTCCATATCTGGGGGGGGGGGGGCTCTGGTTTCACCCGGCTTTTGGAGGTATGGGTCGAGTCAAAGGCCAAAAATGCTTATAAATGTTCTGGGCACTTTCCACTTGACCCCCTATCTTTGCGCGGCAATGTTGGTGCTTTATCTCGTTTTCTATAGGTCCGCAGTGGCAAGGTGCCTCAGGGAAATCACTCGCTTACCACCACCTTTAGGACGTCCTCGTAGCACAAGGGGTGGGGTTGGGTCAGCGCATGAGTTTTGTGTTAATGTAGTAACTACTCCAGGCTAGTTCGCTGCGGGTGCTTCTTTCGCTGCCAGCCACTTGCTGTCTGTGGAGTTCTCTTCCATCTTTGTGTTTCCTGCTGAATTTAATCCAACTTTAAAGCCTGCGTCTGTGTCATCTGCCTAATTTACATTAGACTTAAAGACATAAAGACATAAAGAATATAGAGGACAGTAAAAAAGCCACATGGGCCTATCGACGACTGTCCCAGTCAACCCACTACACAAACATGCTCATGCAAAATCCAAAGCACCCTAGGGCTTGTCAATTTGTTGTAACTACAAATGCCACCAATTTGCTTAGTCAAAACTAATGAAATATAAATATGATACCCAAACATCCACATGCTATTCAATAACCAAGTTTTGGTCACACATGTCCTTCTTAATCTATAACTATATCACAACTAAAAACCCGCCAATTTGGCTTCGTCAATATATTATATGTTCCCAACCCATCCATAAACGAATCTAACCCTTTGTTAAATGTTGCAATCCGAGTCACACTCCAACAATCCTCCTCTGGGCAGACTATCCAAATTTAACAACCCTATTAAAGAATGCATGCTTTCTTATATCTAGATGGCTGCTTTCTTCTTAACTTTTTTATTATGCCGCTTGGTCACCTGTCCATGTCTACATGATGAAAATTTATTGATCTCTGTATTATCAATAGATGTAAATATTTTGTAAGACTTGTATCAATGTCCCCTCTGAGAAATCGCCTTTCTACAGAAAACATTCTAACTCCTTCAGCCTCTCCTCATTAGCTCTTACCCTCAAACCCAGAAATCATCCTTGTTGCTCTATGTTGAACTCTCTCTAGCATATCTATATCTAAGTCTTTCTTTAAAATAAGGGGCCCAAACTTGTCCACAATACGCTATTACTGGCCTAACATAGCTATTATAACATATTACTCTATTACTTCCTTGCTCTTGTAAACAACATTGCGATTTATTATGCCCAGCAATCTTATTAGCTTTATTTCTCGCTTCCAAACACTGATTAGCTACTCTTCAAATTACTGCTTATAATCACAACACCTAAATCTTTTTCCTGTTCCACAGATCAAGCCAAATCCATTCATATTGTAGTTAAGACACTTTAATTTGAGTAACCTAGGTGAAGAACTTACACTTTTTACTATTAAATTCATTTGCCACTTCTCTGCCCACACCCAAGAGTTTATCAAGATCATTTTGAATCTTTATGCAATCTTCACTATTCCTAACTGAGGTGGCCAGCACTTTAGTATCATCTGCAACCTAGAAACCTTGCATTTAGTCCCTGGTCTAAATCATTTTTATATATGAGGAACAATAGGGCCCCAGCACTGAACCCTGTGGACACCACTCTTCACTATGTCCCATGATGATTTATTGCCATTTTAAGTTGTACCAGCACTGTTTTAAGTACTATTTCGCAAACACTCTTTAATCCAACATAGTACTACTCCACTATAGCCACATTGCCAAATAACTTTTTCATCAGCTTATGGGGGAACCTATCAAAAGCTTTACTAATAGTCTAAATATATCAATATCGAAACCTGGCATCTCCTCGGTCGACTACAGTCAGTAATGTATTCCATAAAATTCTAAAAGGTTTGGTTGACATCGACCTACCCTTTAAATAACCATGCTGGGAGTCATACAAAACCTTGTTATTATCATAATTAAAGTGTTTCTCTATATGACCTTTCAGTAACTTTCCAGAACTTTTACAACCAGAGATGTTAGGCTAACTGGCCTATAATTTCCGAAATCTTCCTTACTCCTTTCTTATAAAAAGGCACAGCATATGCTGTTTCCAGTCATCTGGTACCTCACCAAATGCTATAGATCGCTTAAAAATCAAATCAGTGCTTTGCATGGGCTGGTAACTAACTCTTTCAGATCTACCATAATATACATCGAGGGCCTGCAGCTTTAACTTGGGCTCAATATGCATCTAATACGTTTTATATCTTTACATCAAATAATAAATTCTGTAAGTCCTATTCTTGTTACAGCATCCAGAACTATTAGTCTCCAAACTATTATCTAATCTTCCCTCAGTAAACACTGAGGCAAAATAAGCATTGAAAATGTTGACACACTCCTTATCTGAACTCAACTAAATTTTATCAATTTTAATTGGCAATCATCCTATTCTTACTTTTAAATTTATATAAAGCTAAAAAAACTTTCAGATTCTTATTACTATCCTTGCTAAATTAATTTCTGCCTCTCTCTTTGCCTTTCTTATTGATTGGTTAAGTTCAGTTTCTCTTTTTCCTATAATTTTCTAAAATAATCTCGCCTATTATACCTTGTGAAATATTTTAAAACATCCTACGCTTGTTCATTAATTTTCTCCCTATCATCTCTCATATCACCCAAACAGGTTTTCTCTTAGCCACCCTAATGGGTTTATTTTTAAAATAATTACTAAATATTCTTAAAATTTGCTTAAAATGTTCCACATGAATAAAACAGTTTTGGTCTTTAAACTCTTTATCCCAGTTAGTTGTACTAAGCATGTCTCGAAATTTGATGAATATCTGAGTTGATGAATATCTGAGGTGTACAACACCCCCTCCTTGAATAGGGCTCTGCCTGTGAGTGTTGGTGACAACTGTTGGAAAAAAAAAAAAAAAAATTAGGGACCGTCAAAGAATCTAGGTTAGGCCTACATTAATGGTAATGAGATCCATCTTAGGTTTAGGCCTACAGCATCAACAATCCACCTAGATTAGGTTTAGGTCTGCAGCATTGACAATACATATAGGTTAGGTCTCAGGTCAGGTTATGATATGATTTCTTCGGGTAAGTAAAAAGATTTAGTAGGTGTATACTTAGCAAAACTTATGATTACCTGAACTAGGAAGGTCCTAAACAGACACCTAACCTATACAGATCATCAATGCCATAGACCAAAACCTAACCTACATGGATTGTTGATGCTGAAGGCCTAAACCTAACCTAGATGAATCTATGTTGCTGTAAACATAGGCCTAACCTAGACGCTTTGACTGTCCTTAATATATATATATATATTATATATATATATTATATATATATTATATAGTATATATATATATTATATATATCAATATTATATATTATATATATTATATATAATTATATATATATATATCATCCATTTAATAAATTTTGTATTGTATATAAAAAAAAATTATATTTGCAAAAAAAAAATTAAGATCGCTTTTTTTACACTATTTCATAATATATGTTGGCTATATTCTTCACTTTCTTCATGATTTGTAAAGTGCTATAGAATTGAGTTCTGGCAAGTTGGAGTAGCCTATAAAAGCCTAGTGGCTATAACTTTTCCTAAAGACGTTGGTCATTTTGTTTTCTTTATACTTAATATTTTTGGATCTTGTCAATTATGCATGAGTGAGTTTTATCCATATAGATTGCATAGATCCGAACACATTTTTATTTGAGGAAAGTCAAAACTTTATTGTAATAGAGCTTCACACCTTTAAAAATATATTAAAAAACAAGTCCTAATTATTTATTTAAATCTGCAACCTAACATAACTTAAACCTAACCAAACTTATATTACACTTTCTTTTGTTTCAAACAAATTCACAACTAAACATGCTGTAATAAACTGTAATAAATATTTTTTTAGTCTATGATGTGATTTTTATAAAAATCAGCAATGCTGTGGACTGGTTCTGCTCCACTATTACCTTTTATATATTATATACTATATAATATATATATTTATATATTATATATATATATATTATAATATATTATATATATATATATATATATATTATATATATATTAGTATATATATATATATATTATATATACCGGTATATATATATATATATATATATATATTATATTATATATATATATATATATATATATATATATATATATATATATATATATATATATATATATATATCAGAACCAGGTTCTGGCGGGAACCTCGATTTTTTAAAAGTTGTTTCCTGCCATAACTAACTTGGTTCTGGCCAATATTTACTGGAACTTTCCACTTTTTCAAATAACTTTCTTAAAAAACTCAGTAGCTAATTGATTTGTCATTTGCTCTTATAATTATGCATAAAAAATAATATAGAAAATTGATTTGTGAACATTATCATGATAAAATCCCCTCGACTCTATATTTTTGAAAACTTTATGAAACTATTTTCAATACTCTAAGAGTTTAGACCTGGGGATAAATAAAATTTGTACAAGGTACTGTTGTTATTATTATACAAGAGGACGCTGGTTCAAATCCTCCGCGTAGCAGTTGGAGTTCTATCTACCTAGGGGCAAGAATTAAAACTCGACTGCGAACACGTTGGTGGCGCTGGTTTGAGATAGCCGGCCTTAAAGTTCGATTTTCCTGTGGTCCCCCCGTGTTACCCCCTGCATAGGGAATAAAGCATGTTTTAAAAGGTTTTTTTTTTTTTTTTTTTTTAATTATTATTATTAATATTATTTTTATATTATTTATTAATTATTATTATTATTATAGTTTATTTTTTAAGCATGAAGCGTGTAAGCTGGAAATGGGAGAGACTAGTTTTTATACATGTTCCGAAATGTTATTAACTCTATCGACAATATCGTGTTACA
This sequence comes from Trachelipus rathkii, assembly GCA_015478945.1. Classification (NCBI taxonomy): domain Eukaryota; kingdom Metazoa; phylum Arthropoda; class Malacostraca; order Isopoda; family Trachelipodidae; genus Trachelipus; species Trachelipus rathkii. The sequence continues at coordinate 6,947 of JABUQX010015221.1, forward strand.
AACTTGAGCAAATGTCTACCTTGTTTTGCTTGAGCAATATCATTTTCTGATTTTTAAACTTTGAAGACCTGTAGAACTTTATATAGTATATTCCTATTTTACTCAATAAATTTACTGATCCGCTTATCCAAATTTTGGCTTACAGTACTAAGAGCTCACAATATGGATATGAGAAGATGGCAGATACTAATAGAGAGACTCCACTTGTTAATCAGACAAGCTTTCAGTAGAATATGTAAGGTGTAGCGGAAGTTGATAAGTTCCTCTTCCGGCTGGAACTTTTCCAAGGTTCTGGAAAGTTCCTGTTCCTGCTGGAACCAAAATTTCTGGTTCCAGTACATCCTAATATATACCCAAACATAACTTGATCCACAAAATAATAAAATCAAACATCCCCACTAACCTAATGAAATGATTTCAAACTTTCTATCAAGATGAACAACACATACAAGCAAACAATACAAAATCCAGAACTGTAAACATCAACAAAAGAGTGCCAGAAGGCACAATACTATCCCCCACACTATTCAACTTATTTATGACTGATCTACCATAACCATAAACAGATCACACAATGATAACAACCTATGCAGATGATATCACCATAGCCACCACACACCAGAACCTAAACACAGCCACAAACCTGACAAAGCAATACACCAACCAACTCCAAACATGGCTAACAGAAAACAATGTCTGCCTCACCAAACAAATAATTAATCACCACTGACCACCAACTTGGTGCCACACACCCACTAGTCTACCTAAACAACATAGCCATACCCTGTAACAAAACTCCCAAAATCCTTGGAGTAACGATTGACACATCTCACCTTCACAAAATACATAGACAACACAATCTCATCCGCAAACAAGAAACTGAACATATTAAGAAGTAAGAACCATCACTGGGACAGATTTCACAAACAAACCAACATCCACCCCCATATACAAACAATACATTCTCCCACTACAGACAAAAAAACAACATAAAGAAACTCCAAATGACAAAATAAAAGCTTCAAGTATCATAACTGGGTGCACATCAACAACACCTACACGAAGAAACCAATTTCCTACCCATAGAGAGACACCTTGATATGATAGGCACACTATTTTTCTCCAAAACTCAAACACCCATGACACACTGCACTCTCTAACCCCACCCACTATAGACTCTAAAAACCTCCTTTTTCACCAGCTCTATCTCACAAATAAATTCTGAACAACATTGCATACCTCAATCAAATCCATATGACACTAACAGAAAATCACTTAAGATGCAGACCACCAAACAACATATTAAACAAACACCCACCAGAATTCAACGCACTACCAAGAACCAGCCAGTAGTCCTTGGCAAAGCTAAGATGTGGCCATCACCCTAACTTACAATACTACAAACACATTCAACCTTAACCAAGCCACTACAAACAGGTCAAAATTGTAATCAGGCACCGGAGAACGCATCCCACTTCTATCTCTCCTCTTTAAACCACTCTCAACACAGAACAACATGGAACATTACATCCCTGGAAGAGCTCTGGAGAAGGCCAGAGGCGTTAATGGGGTACCTGGGTGTGGTGTAGCCTCGCATGAGGGGGTGGTCAGGGGTGAGAAAAAAAAATATATATATATATATATATATATATATATATATATATATATATATATATATATATATATATATATATATATATATATATATATATATATATATATATATATATATATATATATATATATATATATATATATATATCATATCGACCATAAATAGACGTTTTCCAGCAGCACCTCGGATTTGCATGAAAGTTTGCACTTATAAACCTTGTGGAGAAAACGTGAATGACGTTTATTTTGGAACCATAGCTCATGGCTTTGGAGATATGACCTTTCAAAGTTTGGTTAAAAAGGTCAATTTTTATATAGCCTAGTTGGCGAAATACAAAATTTAATATCTCTGCTCCTATAGCACCTACAAACTTTATATGAATACCATTTTAAAGCTCTTGAATAAATAGTTCAGCAACTTATTTATTCAATATTTACCTAAGGTTACAAAAATGTTGACCCCAATGTGACCTTGCCTCTCTCTCTCTCTCTCTCTCTCTCTCTCTCTCTCTCTCTCTCTCTCTCTCTCTCTCTCTCTCTCTCTTCTCTCTTTCTCTCTCTCTCTCTCTCTCTCTCTCTCTCTCTCTCTCTCTCTCTCTCTCTCTCTCTCTCTCTCTTTCTCTCTTCTTTCTCTTTCTCTCTCTCTCTTTCACACCTCTCTCTCTCTCTCTCTCTCTCTCTCTCTCTCTCTCTCTCTCTCTCTCTCTCTTCTCTCTCTCTCTCTCTCTCTCTCTCATTGGAAATGGACTGTTAAATCATCAAGATAGTAGTAGTCTGATAATCACCAGAGACACACACTCTCTCTCTCTCTCTCAATGGAAATGGACTGTTAAGTCAACTTAGTAGTCTGATAATCACCAGTCTCTCTCTCTCTCTCTCTCTCTCTCTCTCTCTCTCTCTCTCTCTCTCTCTCTCTCTCTCTCTCTCTCTCTCTCTCTCTCTCTCTCTCTCTCTCTCTCTCTCAATGGAAATGGACTGTTAAGTCAACTTAGTAGTCTGATAATCACCAGTCTCTCTCTCTCTCTCTCTCTCTCTCTCTCTCTCTCTCTCTCTCTCTCTCTCTCTCTCTCTCTCTCTCTCTTCTCTCATTTAAATAATGTTATAGATACAAATGAACAGTAGTATACTGACAATCGCCTCTCAGTCTCTCTCTCTCTCTCTCTCTCTCTCTCTCTCTCTCTCTCTCTCTCTCTCTCTCTCTCTCTCTCTCTCAATGGAAATGGACTGTAAAATCATCAGCATAGTAATAGTCTGACAATCACCACTCTCTCTCTCTCAATGGAAATGGAAATGGACTGTTAAATCATCAAGATAGTAGTAGTCTGATAATCACCAGAGACTCTCTCTCTCTCTCTCTCTCTCTCTCTCTCTCTCTCTCAATGGAAATGGACTGTTAAATCATCAACCTTAGTAGTCTGATAATCACCAGTCTCTCTCTCTCTCTCTCTCTCTCTCTCTCTCTCTCTCTCTCTCTCTCTCTCTCTCTCTCTCTCTCTCTCTCTCTCTCTCTCTCTCTCTCTCTCTCTCTCTCTCTCTCTCTCTCTCTCTATGGAAATGGACTTAAATCATCAACTTAGTAGTCTGATAATCACCATATCTATCTCTCTCTCTCTCTCTCTTCACCTCTCTCTCTATGGAAATGACTGCTTCTTAAACTCTGATCTAGAAAAATCCTTATAATATACAAAAAAAATTTTATCTGATAAAAATATTTGAATTCTTAAATCATATTAAAATTTTGCGCTTTTAAAATATTATAAAGTAAATACAAATATAAAAAATCTTAGAAAAACAAATGTAACATTATAACAATAAAAGTGTGTCACAGGATATCCTAAATTAGTACCAAGAAAATATTAAGGATTTTTTATTTTGTAATATTCATTTAAGGTATATTTTAGGGACGGAGTCAAGTATCAGTACTCAGTATAAGAAATTTTCTGCTCTGCAGTATTAGTTCTCAGTATCAGTAAAAAAAAACTGAAACTCACCTGATTCCAAAATTTTTTTTAATGTAATTCCCAGTTTTTCCCAAAGTTCAATAAAATTAAATTCAGAGATACGAATGTAACAAATATTTATTTTGGGGTAAGAAATAGTGGCCCATAAAATATTTTTTAATTAGAAGTAATGAATTATTAAATAGTTTCTTGACTACATCCTAATTTTTCTGTTTCAGATATATGGACAAGAGAATAGTTGCAAAACTGAATGGAAGTCGTCTGGTAGAAGGCGTCTTAAGAGGATTTGATCCATTTTTGAATCTGGTAGTTGATGAAGGCATTGAAATACGCAAGAATGAGGAGAAAGTTAATATTGGGGTAGTGGTAAGTAAATGACTTTTTTCTGTATGCATTTAAATGCTTAGTTATCTGCTAGGAAAACTAATATAATTTTATATTTTTATTGAAAAAATATTATATGCGATGGTATTGCTCTCAGCCTCTCAATGACCCAGAACTATGCGCCCAGCTAAACAATATATGGATATATTATTCATAAAAGAAAATTCTGTATTTAGATTTTTTTTTTCTCCTGTGGTTCTATTGATTTCTTTTTTGTAAAAACTTTTCTGCACATTCTCGCATTTTAATTTTATTTTCTTAAACTAAAGAAGCTTCAAGATCTATAAGCGTGAATACAAAACTTTCCAAGAAGTAAAATTTAACACATTTAAAAAAAAAAAATGCAAGACAAAAAGTTATTTCTTTTGGATATCTCACTTCAACAAAACTGACAATTCTCAAATGAAAAGTTACCTTAATGTTGAATTTATAGATTTATTTCTGAACATAGATATATTAGTATTTTGAAGGAAGCCTAAAAGTTTTTTTATCCTATTCTAGAAAATAATGACACAAAGATGTTACATATAGTATGGGTCAAGAATTTTATTTGGTATTTCTCTGGATTGTATTTAATAAGCTTGAATATGAAAATCTTTCATTATATAGTCCCTAATAAAATTAGTGATTATATAATGATAAATTTTGATATTCAGTCTATTATTAATTAATTATTATTATAGTATTGGCAATAATTAAGATATTTAATAGCAACTGATTTTGATTTATTTTATTTTTAATAGAAAATTTTTTGATTTGTGAAAATTACTTTAATAATGTAACTATTTATTGGTTTAGAATTTTGACATTTATTTTTGAATTTTTAGTTAAAGCTGTATTAGATATTTCGTATATGATATGGTACCCTTCATTATAGTGAATATTCTGGATAATTACATAACTAATAATTGTAATTTGTTTTTTAATTAAGTTTTGTGCTCAAGATTGATCAGTTTTAAAAATATTTCATTGGTATTATATTCTTGCAGGTAATCCGAGGAAGTAGTATTGTGATGTTGGAAGCCAAAGATCGAATAGGGTAATAAGTTTTCAGAAATCTACCCTTCACCTAAAATTAGCTCTTAAGTTTAAGGTATAAGTTCTTGAAATAAATCTTTTTGTTAATTTTATATCTTTGTCATCCTTTTTATTATTATTATTATATTATTATTATATATATATATATATATATATATATAATAATATAGATATATATATCTTATATATTAGTATCATATAATATATATATATAAGATATAGCCATATATATTATATATAATATATATATATATTTATTTATTTTACAATTAATAATTATATATATATATCTTTATCGTTATCTTCCTTATACTTCCAAAATGGGAGTAAGGTGCGTGACGAGCATCGAAAAAAAAGCAGTAGAAGAACATGACACAACTCGAAAAGAAAAGCCCGGCCTTACCGCCCCCTCAGTACCATTAATTAATGAGAACTCGTCGCATCAGAAAATCCACCCTAAAAGCTTCATGGGACACGATGACCTCACTGCGTCGATCGTCAAGTAAGGTCATCCTTGGCCCAGGTGGGCCACAACCATACCCCTCACATAACCCCGCCATTCACTCTGTTACCCTTTCTTCTCTCCTCTACCAAAACACATTTCTCTCCTTCAAGCATCGTTTACTGACTCAATCCACTTTCTCCTCGGTCTCCCAGCCCTTCGGTTCCCAACACACTCCCACTATACATCCGCTTAACCAACGACTATCATTTCATCCTTTCTATATGACCAGACCATCTAAACGTACTTTCATTTTATCTCTCATTTACCCCTTTCTTCACACCACACCACCTCTAATACGTTCGTTCCTCACTTATCAATTCTTCTCACACCTAGCACACCCTAAGATTGTCCATCTGAACACATGGAACTTTAGATCTATACTTTCTATTCCAGACCATAGTTCCGACTACTATACAATAACACATCAACATTACCTCATGTAAAACCCTAGCACGCTCAAGACTTAGTTCCCCTTGTATTCACAACGATTTAATTCACCAGCCACCTTTCTGCCATTCACAACTTTCCTACTACACTTGCATCGTCCGCTTCCCTTTTCATCAACAATACCCTAAAATATTGAAACTCACACTTTGATTCAGGCTGCTCACCATCTACATAACTTTCACACTTGGAGTGTCCTCACTCACACTAACCTTACTCTTTCCCACGTTTACTTTTCAATGCCCCTCCTTTTACACCCGCCAAATTCTCTACCATCTCTCAAACTCTCTTCATATTCACCACACAAAACCCAAATTATCCGCATATAAATAGGTAGGGCACCCTCCACTCATCTCCATTTCCTGCCATCCCCACCCTCCCTGCCACCCCTACCTCAAATTCTTCATAACCCCATTCCATATACAAATTGAATAACCAAGGAGACAACACAAAACTGCCTCACTCCGCTATTATCCTAAACAATAACTTTCAACTCCCTTTATTGTTACACACGCTTCACAATCGTTTACAACATACTTTTGATCTCCATTCAGAAGCCACCACCAACACCATTATATCACTAACACCGCCATAGAGCTTCTATTAAATTTATCATACGCCTGTTGCAAATCCATAAAACCTAAATACAATTTATCTCTTCTTCTCCTCATCTCAATAATTTCTTTTCAAGAAAGATTTGATTCCACACATCCTCTACCACTCCTAAGCTCACCTTGTTCTTCACCAATTTCAGTCTTCAGTCATTCGAAACGCACTCTTTTCGACCAAAATACCAGCATATACCTTCCTACAAAAACACTCAATAAACTTATTCCCCTATAATATATATATATTAAGATATATATATATAATTATTATAATATATATATATATTATATATTATAATCATAATACTAAATATAATGCATAATATATATAAGATATTATAATATATCAACTATATCATATATATAGATATATACTAATATAATATATATATATATATATATAATATATATATCATATATATAGTATATATATATTAATATATATTAATACACCAGAAACAAAAAAGACATGAATGCAAGTTGAAAGCGAAAGCGCAACCTCCCCCCCCCCCCCAACAATTCCCTACCATACCCTTGAAATGCGAGGTTCGTCAAAACATTAAAAAAAAAAATTCCAAGACCAGTGTTATTTCTCTCCCCGGTTCACCCCCCCCCCCCCCCCCTGGTCCAGGTCACAACTATGGTTGGGAAAAAAAAACCGTTTTTTTTCAGTCCTTTTTTTCATTAATGTATTTTTAAAATAAAGAGAGGCTAATGATGATATTTCACTTGAGTATTTTCATTTTCAAATATAAGGATACTTAAAATTAAAACAAATATTCCATTATGATTTTATAAAATTAGCAGAAACTACCTTTTTCTTCGGCAATGTGTTCGTTACATTCCAGAGTTGTAGCCGCAGACTGCTGTTTGTAGGCTCCTACTTACTAATTTAACTATGTATTTAGGTTGGTTCAATTTAACCTTTAATAATTACTTTTAAAATATTAATTGTATATTAATTATATTAGAATGAGTCTGATTGGCAAAAACTCAAAAGTGACTTAAGGATGCAAATAATAATAAAAATATGAAATTAAATGTTACGAAAATCATAAATGATGGAGGATGCGTGAATGACTAAATTAAATACTTGGCTTGAATATCAACTTTTGATTCACTATCACTATCCCCACTCCCCAGACCCAGTCACTACTGAGTACTGACTACTGTCAAGCCCATTATCACTGGGCTCATCAGCTTGATCAGCAAGTTTTTATTTTATATAACTAATTAAATCTCATCTATCTCAGTCGTATGAAGTATCGTTTGAAGAATGGACCAGTGGTGAGGAGCAGGGCAGGTAAACGGACTCTTAAGCTACTGCCTTAGCAAAATATCTCTCTCAGTTGGCGACAATTTTCAGGATTGTCCTATTCTAGATTTGAGCAATTAATACTAGTTTGCAACTACACAACAAAAGTTATATTCATTGTGAGGCCTTTGCTACCTTTTATTTTCTTAAAGAGTACAGTCAACACGACCTTGCATGTCCTTCTAAAATACTGATTAAGATAATCGATAAATTGTGCTTGAAAGCTGAACAGAGTAAGAAAACATTAATGAAACCACAAACAAAATATTATGAATATCAAAATTCAGATATAAAATAAAAAATATGAAAATCCATAAAAATTTTGAACAACAAAACTCAGGTCTTCCACCTTGTAGAAATTGGAACCAAAAAATTGTTCCATTAGAGCATATTTGCTAAAAATTTGTAATATATTTTTCAAACATGTAAATTCCACAACTTAATTGAAAAAAACAAATCTTGTTTTTTTTTTTTTCATGAAAAACGTTTTTCCGAAAAAAAACGAGTTGTTTTTTCCTTTCACAACCATACTCCCCCCCCCCCCCCTCCCCTCTCAAAATCCTGCCATTCACTTCTATTAAGCATCTCGCCTCTGCCAAACTCATTTCTTTAGATTTAATCCACTTTTTCTTTGGTCGATATGCAGCACATTCACCACTACACATGCTTAACCAACCCATCATTCAACCTTTCTATTTTTCTAAACCATCTTTATACACACTATTTTATTCTTATTTACTTTTCTTTACACCACGCAATTCTCGAATTCGTTCATTTCTCATCTTATCAATTCTCACACCTAACATGCCTTTAAGATTATCCATCTGAACAGATTGCACCTTGGATCTATATCTTTTATTCCATACCATAGTTTCACTATTATACATCAACACTGGTAACGACATGCCTCATGCAAAAATTGGCACTCTCAAGACTTAGTCAATTTCTATCCACCAAGGATTTGATTGCAACAGCACCCTCCATACCATTCACAACTTTCCTACTACACTGCATTATCCGTTCTCTTCCCATGTCTTAAATATGGGAATTCGGATACTAGGTACAATTGCTTACCATCTAATACCACTTCACACCACAGACTTTTCTCACCCACTACCATCACCTTAATTTTATCTGCATTTACTTTCAAACTCCCTTTTTATACACCCTTCTATACCTCTTCCAATCCTCTAACTTTCTTCGAATTTGCTACACAAAACCAAATGCATAGAAACGCACACTATGCACTCTTCCATTCTCCATCAGTCTAACACAGGGGTGGCCAACCTTTTCCATACCATATTTAAATTTTTTCACAGACTAGTTCAGATGCGCCATACAACTCATAATAGACATAATTAACATTTTTAAGTGATTAATATTTTAGAATATTTATTGTAAAACTATATCTATTACCACACACATTAACATACTTGCCATTAATGGACCTTTGAGCCTGTGGATTTCCGCTACTCTTTCAATCTTTGGTGTTAAATTTGTTACTGAGAGCAGCAGAGAATTCTTCAAATTTGAATCACTTATTCGCGACCTTGATTTGCTTTTAATCAATTGGATGAAAATGCTTGTTCACATCTGTAGTAATTTCAAAAAAAAAAAAAAAAAAAAAAAAAAAAAAAGACACATATATAACTTTTTGCAAATATTTTTTAGCTCCGGGAAATGTTCACAGGTAATGAACTCCAGAAATTGTCAGAATTGTTTTGATCTGGAAAAAGCTCATCAAATTTTCATTTTTAATAATGAATTTGTTTTCAATCAATCGGTTCAATTCGTATGTTTGTAGCATCTGCATCTTCGTCTTTTTCACTAAGGTTGAAAATGGGTTTACAAATGCGAGCATGTAGTTTTCTTCTTTAGCAAAAACTATTTCAAATGACAGTGCAATATCTTATTTTTTCAATATATTTGGTCAAATTGATTATTCAGAGCACATTCAATCTGCTCTTTCAGGTGTGGAAATTGACTCAAAATCACTATCGTATCGAGTAAAATCTGAGCAGTTTTAATTTTTATTTTAAATGAAACTGATGGCTATTGACTAAACTTGAAAATAATTTATTCTTGCCTTGTAGTTTTAAGTTTAGATCATTTAGATGGCTAGTAACATCAACTAAAAATGCCAAATCAAAAAGCCATGTTGTCAAATAATAAAGTTCTTTAGCAGGTAGCTCATTTCCTGTCTAAAATTAGAAACGATTTTCAAGTACCAATAATTCTACTCGTAGGAACCTGTCCCTTTAGAAAGCCAGCCAACCTCTCCAATGAAGACGGAAGTTCACCATCTTCCAATCCATCAGTTATTTGCTGAATTCTCGTCTGTTTAATGCTCTGCTTTAATTTTATTCACACATTTAACAACCGTTAGCATAACATGCTGGATATTTAAAGTTTTCCACACAGTGCCTCTTGGTGTATAATGCAATGATATTGTAGTACAGGATGATTTAAAAATTGCCATGACTTTACCTATCATTGGACGGCGCTCCGTCAGGACCACACACTAAGGAGTTGCTATAATCTAATTAGATTTTCTAGCATGATTTCGCTTATCCAAATATGTCTGATCCTCTTGTTTTATCATGCAATGACTCCAGACTGGCAAGTTCTTCAAAGACATTAAAATTATCATCGATTCCTCTTATAAAAATGCTTAACTGAGCAACATCACATATGTCCGTTGATTCATCAAAAGCTAGAGAAAAGAAAGTACAAGAACAGGACTTCCAGTTGCTGAAATACATCCTGAGAGAGTTCCTCGATACGTCTCGTAACTATCTGCCTTGATATAGACTTTCGTCTGCTTTCCTTTCAATACCTTCTTACCAAGATGTCATTCAAAATATTTTGTAGACAAGGCTTAACAATTTCTTCCCCGCCAGAAAAAAGTTTTTTTTTTTTTTTCGCCAATGTCTAAAGCAATTTCATATGACGCCTCTGTCATCGCCAAGTCTTCACAACCTACTTTAGCAAATATATTTTTGTCTTCTGATTTCTTCCTTTTTCTTAGTCACATATTCTTTTCGTGACTAAGACGCGAAGAACAAGCTTCATTTTTTCTCTATGTTAGTCTGGATTGCTGTGTTTTTAGTAATCTATTAAAATCATGCCTTGTCTATTTATGTAAAGATACTTCACAAACAATGCAAAACCGTTTTCCTGATGGACTTGCTATAAATAGCAATAACATTGTTTGTACAATACTTCTTTTATTATCTTGCCAGATTAACAAATTTCTGAAATAAAATGAATTTTTAGTTTCATTAAATTAATTTTGTAAGAAATAGGTTGACGTAGCCAAGTTAAAATATAAAATCTCCCAAAAAGTAGCTCGTAGCAATGCGCCACGGGTTGGCCACCCCTGGTCTAACACCTTCCTCTACCACCCCTACCTCTAACTTTTTATTACCCCATCCATGTTCAAATTAAATAGCCAAGGAAACTTTATCACTCCATCCATATACAAATTAAATAACCAATGAAACCTATACTATAAACTGCAAAACCATAAAAGATGTTGAAGCATCACAAAATACGAATAAAGAGTTTGAGGGAGAAGGAGAGAAAGCACTCCTTTCAATTTCAATATGTAATTTATTTAAATCTGAACATAGAGAAGACCAGGAAACTAAAACATCGGCAGGGACCTTTTCATTCCAATTGAGACCTAATTAATAACCAACCTCTTAAAGTTACAGGTAAAAAGATATTTAAAGGATCAAAAACCTTGGGCACAGCTGATAACAACAAGCTTTTGGGGTCAGCGTCTGGATTGTCCTCAATGTATCTTAAAACATTAATCTACAGTAAAACGAATACATTGCTGGATGCTGGTCCAATTTTAGTGCGGAAAATGTGCTAAAAAAAAAAAAAAAAAAAAAAAAAATATATTATATATATATATAATATATATATAATATATAAGTATATATAGATATATATAATATTATATAAATATATAATATAGTAAATATATATATATATATATTATAGTATATATAATATATATATATAATAGTATATATATATCTCTCAAAAACTACAATAGCTACAGCGAAAAGAAATACATTTTGAATCCTGGTAAAATTCACATAGGAAAATTGAAAAAAAATAAAAAAAAAATATTGTTAATAATTAGGTAGTATATGATTAGAGGAAAGTTTAGAACCTGTTCGTGATATTATTTTTATATGGAAGACTTTCTAAAAAATTTGGTGTTTCTTTTTTACTAAAGAATACCCAAGGGTATACCGCCCCGATCTCGAGTCGGGGTCTCTCGCCTTCGGAACTACGTGTAGGATTTATTCCCCCTCCGGGGAGGGTTTCCGGAACCCCTGCTCTTTGTTATTTGGGTGGCGGGGGTTCCTCCGCCCTCCCCTACGAGGTATGGAAACATCCCCGCCCCTATGTTTCCCCGTTCGGCTCCGAGCCCCCTAGTGTTTCCGTATAAAGCAAAAATTTATAGAAAGTCTTTTCAGTAAACGATATTTCATTAATATAGTCTGTAAATACCCTTTTTATCATTATTTACTATCATCGTTAAGCTGTAATGGTATTTATTATCATATTTTACATTTTCCTATGTGAAATTTTTACCGATTCCAAAAGTGTATTCCTTTTCGCTGTAGCTATTAGTTGTGCAATTATATAATATATAATTATATATTATAGTATATTAATTATAAGATATAATATATATATATATATATAATATAATAATATATAATATATTATATATATAAATAATAATATATATATATATATATATATATATATATATAAATATATATATTTGTTTTTTTTTTTTTTTTTTTTTTTTTTTTTTTTTTTTTACAGTTTCAGCCACTAAAATTGGACCAGCATTCCAGCAATGTATCCCTTTTCCTAGCATTAATTTTAGTTTTTAAGATACATATTGACGACAATCAGACGCTGGCCGCTTTGGTCATGTTGCGATGATCATAAGCGAAAATTTGATAGTTTAACATCGTAGAGAATTATAAAATATATCCAAGAAACCTTATCTTCTGATTCCTGATGTTGAAACATCTGATCCTTTCCATAACAGCTCTAATGAGCACTTTAATGATTAAGATGGAAACCACCATCAGACATCATTAAAATACATACATGAAAAAGCTACTTCAAATGTTGTGGATCATTGCTGCCACTAATAATTAAATTATCAACAAAAAATATTAATCATAGAATCTGAGTACATGCATCATCCTTATAAGACTGAGTATGATGCTTGATGATGATAATTGAGGATGTGAAACCAAAAACAATGGTCGAGTATCGATAAGATTTCTCTTATACTTCTCAAAAAAAAAAAAAAAGCAAAGCGATGAGGGTCTTCGATTAGATTTAACCAGATAGTAGAAGTGAATTGAAAAAGCTAGCAAAACAGATTGATTTAAAACTGAATCTAAAGCTTTAAAATCAAGACATAAAGATCTGGTATAGTATAGGCTGCCTCATTTAGAGATGGTAAGAGTTAGTTTTAAGAGAACAGTTAAACACAGGCATGACCTGTTGATACTTGTTCATCAGTTTTGATAACGTCTGTGAGGAACCCAAATATAATTTTTATACTCAGAGGGAGATACTCTGAACTCTTCAGTAATACCATCAGAGCTAATTGTTGCTGAAAGACATCATCATAGGCTTTAGCTAAATCTTTACTTTCTAAATTTTCATGAACTCTATTAAGTACTGAAAGAGCAATGTTATAGTTTGAGGGCAACATGGGAAGTTTATCTTCAATCCATAGAAGATCTATATAATTTCCATCTTTGAACTGTATACCACCTTTGAATTTTCTCAATCTGTTTCAAATCATCGTTCAATTATATTATGCATACCTTCAATACCTAAGGACTCTAATTTGAAAATGTTTTCTAATCCTTGCTCTACCTCTGGATTAGTTAGAATATGGCTTAAAGGATTAAATTAAGAATGTACAGGGTTTAACCCTTTACTGCCCAATTTATTTTATTAATTAGAAAAAAATTTTAAACATGCTTTTTATTACTTTTGGCACCTTTTAATAGGTATTTTATGCATTTTATAAAAAAAAATTAATTTTTATGGTTACAAAGAGTAGACAAAATAGAAGAGATATATGAGGAAGTATATAATAGTTTTTATAGAAGCTTATCATCGAAATGTGAGTGAGTAAAAAGTTTAGTTGTAGGTTTAATTTTTATAAAGTTTCTTGCGCAACTATGTGTGGTGAATGTTTCGGTATTTATATCCAGAACCAAACTGAAAAAATATTCAGGAATCTATAAGTGGTTAAATCTCACATTTTCCCCAATGCCTACCATAAAATTATAGCCATTGCTTATTATTATGATTTGTAAAATTTCGAACAATTTTCTCTTATTCAAATGTAATTTTTACCACTTTCAAGTATTCTCACAATCCCAATTTTTTTATTATAATCACTAAATGTATTTAAATATTTTCATTTGGTGATCAAACTACTATTATAAAATATATAATAGACAAACTATAACTGCCGTAAAAAGAAGCTATTGGGTTAATTGAAGCTTTAAATTAGTCAAGATTTTAAACTAGTAATAAGTTGCGTTCTGGCGTAATTATTGCAATTGTAGATAATTAATTTCTCAAAATTTTATGACTGAAGTCATAACTTGGAGCTCTTTTTTTAATCACAATTTTTGAATTTACAAAAGCTTTCTCGGAGTGAAATCTTTGTAGGTAAAGGGTAGGCTGTCCAGGATTATCATACTCGTCATTGTTCTAATGGCGTGGCTTCACGTTTTTCAAAATAGGGGATAACATACAATTCTTCAAATCGGGGTTGCGGATCCACAACGTTTTGGGTAGAGCTTTAAAATAATCTTGCCGACAAAAAAAAAAAAAAAATTGCTTTTGCAGTCTTGCTTTAAACTGTCATAATTTGCCCACATGAACATCTATAGTTGGATGTAATTATTAAACTTTCTTAACAACGCAAATTTTTTCATATAGGGAACCATTGTTTCCTTTAATGTAATATTTTATCTTTCAAAATGTAACTAAAATTTATTTTGAATGTTCAAGCTTTAAGTAGCGAGATATCTCTATACTAATCCTTTGCATAGTTTTGTGTAAATCATGTATCGACTAGTTTTACTGCTAAACTGAATACTGATTAAAGTATAGCAGATTTCTATACTAATCATAACAGTTAATGCCAGTTCTAAGAGTTGGCACTGATTATATTTTTTAGGGAGTTAACGTAGATTGTGATCTTAACTGAATGCGGTGTTATGGATCATGGCAGTCTAAGATGCTTTAACAAAATGGGGAAAAAGGTTTCATTAAATTTTGTTTATTAATGGTCTTGGTTACAACTTGAATACGTATAAAGTCTCCATTTAATAGTTTTGTGGCTTCAACACAAATAGTAGGGTGGTCTCCTCTTTTACTAATTTGACATTTATGAGGACATACATTTTTTAAATTTGCATCTTTCCATCAAGGGTGGCTGG
Source organism: Trachelipus rathkii (assembly GCA_015478945.1). Lineage (NCBI taxonomy): Eukaryota > Metazoa > Arthropoda > Malacostraca > Isopoda > Trachelipodidae > Trachelipus > Trachelipus rathkii. Next base: position 22,336 of record JABUQX010015221.1, read on the forward strand.
AACAATGACTTTTTATACTTTTTTTTTTAGAGTTCTAAGCCTAATTGATTCGTAGAAAACTTTCTCATAAAAACTCTCTTCAATCATATGTACTAGATTCACTCTTCAGATCTTTAATATCATCATGCAACCATGACCTTAATGAATACAATAGGAATTTGATAG
>JABUQX010015221.1:32500-45000 GCA_015478945.1 Trachelipus rathkii
ATCAAGAGCCACAAAATTATGAGACTTTAAAAACAAATGTGAGGAAACAAATTTAAGATGGTCAAAGGAGTCTTAATATGTTATAATATATCGGAGGTATGCATAATATTATTCCCTTACTTACATTTTTAATAATATATATATAAAATGAACTTACCTGATTGGGAAACTGAGGTAGACGGAGACTTTTCGTATCTTTCGAACTGCGTTCGAGAATTTGAACTCTTTTGTTTTCCTGTCCACTTACTGTACTTCGAAGAGGAAGCAGATTGGGACGACTGTGAGCATTTTGAGGTGCTGGAAGAAGGGCTTGGATTGTAACAACTTGAGCAACTGTTATCACATTTTGGACTGGATGGTTTCTACAACATACGAGAAATATATATATATATATATATATATATATATATATATATGTGTGTGTATATATATATATATATATATATATATATATATATATATATATATATATATATATATATATATATATGTGTTTATATATATATATATTTATATATATATATATATATATATATATATATATATATATATATATATATATATATATATATATATAGCAGTATATATATATATATTTCTATATATATATATATATATATATATATATATATATATATATATATATATATATATATATATATATATATATGTGTGTGTGTGTGTGTACACAGAAAAGAAGTTGCTTGTTACTTGTACCGCAAAAAAAATCATCCAAAAGATGGAGGAAATTCTTCAATGCTTCTTCTATCCACTACTATCAACACTATGTAAACTTCTAGAAAAGCTCATTTTCAACAAAACAACACCACACATCCCCAAACAAAAGTTCCAACAAAACCACTTAACCACAGCAGCCCTCATAAGCATCATACAACCAATAATAAACGGCTTATATCTCAAACCTACACACAAAACAATACTTACAGCAATTGATATCAACTAAGCTTTTGACACAGTTCCTAAGCACAATTTAATCCATAAAATAATAAAATCAAATATCTCCACTATAATTCAAAGAATTGGATATCTAACTTCCTATCAGGGAGAACAGCTCAAATACAGACAAACAACAAAAAATCCCGTACAGTAAACATTATCCCCCACCCTATTTAACTTATTCACAGCCGATCTACCACAAACAGACCACACAAACATAACAACCTATGCAGATGACATCACCATTGCCACCACACAACAGAACCTAAACATAGCTACAAATCTTACCCAACAATACATCAACCTAATTCAAACTTGGCTGACCGACAATAGAATGTCCGCTTCACCAAATAAATCACATCACATCAGACCGACATCTCGGTGCTACATCCCACCAAATCTACGTAAATAGAATCCCCATAGCATTAAACAAAACATCTAAAATCCTTGGCGTAACACTTTACACACATTTGACCTTCTCAAAACGCATAGATAGCATAACAACAACAGGAAACTAAACATACTAAAAACCATTGCTGGCCATGACATCACAAATAAACAGATATTCACCACCACATATAAACAATTCATCCGTCCAACACTAAATTACGCCTCACCAACATGGTACCCCATTACTGACCAAGGGAAATATAAGGCACTTAAAATTATAACAGGATGCACATCTACAACACCACAGCAACATCTGCATGAAGAAATAAAAATACTACTCATAGACAAACACTTAGAAATGGTAGACACTCAATTCTATGCCAAAACACAAACACCTCAGCACCCATATCACACCGCCCTCTCTAATCCCATTTGTCACAGGCTTAAACCTCCGTCCTCTCCAGCATTATTCTACAAACAAATTCTGAATAACATCCCCACCCCACAAACCAACATCTTATACATGCACCAAACAAATCCATACTCCCCTAACCGAAAACTATTTAAGAAACCGATAACCAAACAATATACTACATGAACATCCACCAGAAATAGCATCTAAATTTAACTTTCTCCCAAGACCCATTCAGTCATCCTTAGCCAAACTGAGATGCGGCCATCACCCAAATTTGCGACACTATAAATATAGATTCAACCTAAATAAAACCACCTAGAATATCTACACAAATTGAAACCAGGTCCCGGAAATTGTGTCACATTTCCTACTAGACAAACCAACATCTTATACATGCACCAAACAAATCCATACTCTCCTAACCGAAAACTATTTAAGAAACCGATAACCAAACAATATACTACATGAACATCCACCAGAAATAGCATCTGGATTTAACTTTCTCCCAAGACCCATTCAGTCATCCTTAGCCAAACTGAGATGCGGCCATCACCCAAATTCTGCGACAACAAATATAGATTCAACCTAAATAAAAACCACCTAGAATATCTACACAAATTGAAACCAGGTCCCGGAAACTGTGTCACATTTTCTACTAGACTGTCACTCCAACCGTCAACCCAGAAAAATCTGGGAAATTTCCTCCCAAGGCTGACTGTGGAGGAGGATGGCTGGGTATCTGGAAGAGGTGTGGCCACTCTGAAGACAGGGTGGTCAGGGGCGATGAGGTAAAAAAAAAGGTAAGATATATTTAACAGTAGTATATATATATATATATATATAATATATATATATATAAATATATATATATATATATATATATATATATATATATATAGCAAAAAAAATAAACGAATATATATATATATATATATATATATATATAGTATATATATATATATATATATATATATACATATATATATATATATATATATATATATGTGGTCATGTTAACATAAAGGTGGATCACTGGTCCAGTAATGGAATGAAAAAAAAAAAAAAAATATATATATATATATATATCTCAAAACTACAATAGCTACAGCGAAAGGAATACATTTTTGGAATCCTTGTAAATTTCACATAGGGAAATGTAAAGAAATAAAAATAAAAAATTATTGTTAATAATTATAGTAATATGATTAAAAGGCCTATTTAGATGTTAAAAGGCCTATTTAGAGACCTTTATTGGTTTCTCGTTAAAATAAATAGACTTTCTATTAAATTTGCTTTTTTTTTTTTACTAAAGAATTCCCCACACCGCCCCGATGGCAGGAGTCGGGTCTCGGCCATCTTCCGGGGAACTACAGATTACTCTCCGGGAGAGGGTCTCCTGAACCCATCACTGCCTCTTTGGTATTTGGGTGTCGCGGGGGTTCCCCCGCCCCCCTACGGGTATGGAAAACATCCCCCTATGTTCCTCGTCGGCTCGAGCCCCTAGTGTGCCGTATATAAAGCATTTCCTATGTGAAATTTTACCAGAATTCCAAAAATGTATTCTCGCTGTAGCTATTGTAGTTTTGAGATATAATTTTTTTTTCATTTTCCGTACTAGAATTGACCAGCATTCCACCAATGTATTCCGTTTTACTGTAGCATGCATTAATAGTTTTTAAGATACATGTGACGGCTTTTCAAATGTTTAAGTATATATATATATATATATATATATATATATATATAGAGTATATATATAGTATATATATATATATATATATATATATATATATATATATATATTTATATATATATATATATATATATATATATATATATTTATATATAGATAGGGTACGATATATATAGCTTATGTATATATATATATATATATATATATATATATATATATATATATATATATATATATATATATATATATATATATATATATATATATATATATTTTCTCTTTTCCTCTTTCTTTCTTTTTTTTTTTTTCTTCCTACTTCTCACATGTCCACATCCTTGCTTGCCATTGGTCAATCGATCCCGCCATCTTATCGCCTTGAACAAGCTTTCTGGAACCGCTCCTTTATTTCGTCCCAAATAACCTGTTTTCATTACAAACAATTTGCCAAATCTTATGAATATTGATCTTGTGAGCATCAGTGATTTTATTAACGTTTAATGCTCCATTTGTTTTAAGTGCATCCCTTGCCTTCGAATGTTACAAGGTCAGTGACTTGTGAAACCTAGTTCTTATTATTCCATACTTGCTTTTGTGATACTTTACGATTCTGTGTTTTTTTTGGCAATTGTGTATTAGTAAAAAAGATGCAGCAATTTTATGTTCTTCATTATACAATACGATTATTTAATTTTAAGTAATTTTTAATATTTTATTCAATAATACAGCGAAGCTACGTTCAAAATTTCATATATTTTATGTAATAGTTTCCCTAAAAAAATGTAAAGAGAAAACGTATCATTTTATGCGTAACTTTAATATCTATTTTTCACAATGCAATTATTAGTATCATTATTATTATTATTATTATTATTATTATTATTATTATTATTATTATTATTATTGTTACCTTTTTATTACCTATTAATTATGTTTATTTCAATATAGATTTTGACACCCGAAAACGAGTTTTGTTACTACAGCCTTCTGAAACTTCAGTTACGTCCCTGAACGTAACATTGATGCCCCTGGAGTTTTGCCGTCGCTATCCCGGCATTTCTGCAATCACATCTTGAAGCAGAAGTTTAATTCCATAATATTAAAAAAATTATTAATTTATTTTACTGAACAAATTTAAAAAAAATTTTTTTTTTTGAAATATTATCAGGCCCATTTCTGGCCCGAATTACCAATTTCAATTATTTATTTTTAAATCATTTCGGCCCATAAAAGCGGCTTACTATATATTATTGTTACCATTTATACACCTATTTGTTAAAATTTACTCTGTCTTTGGTCTCCGACCATCATATTTTTCATATCAGCGTATGTAAGTTGCGTTTTTAGCGCATTTAATTTCGTAATTGTCCTCCTAATATTTTTACAATTTTAATCATTTATTTTTACATTATTCTAGCCCGTACAAGCGGCCGCTTATATATTTTCCTCATCCATTGCATACCTTTTTGTAGTATTTAGTCTATTATTTGGTCTCTGACCACATTTTATTTTTTTTTTGATCTCGTAATATTGTCTTCAAAATTTTTACCTACTTTTTTTCTCGTAATATTATTTTCGAAAATATTTTTCAATCGTATTATATAAATATTTTTCAACTATGTCCCCCCCTGACGCTGCAAATACTGAAAATATGAACGTAATTTCCCAACAGCCTGCTTCAGACAGGGAATCATCTAGTGTATATTCCGGTAAATTCATCAACAATGACTTGGATCTCACTTTTACGCTGCTCGAGCTCCAGCTTGAAACAACCACCGAACCTGCCCGATTTCGGTGCCCTCCTAAATATATTCCAGTTCATCGTTTTGCAGCGTTTGAAAGACGTTTTACCATCCTTACATTCCCACCAACCAGCCCTACAGCCAACTGAAAACCGAACTTTTAAACCGGCTGGGGGAAAGGCCGGATGCCGCAAAAAGTAAAAAAAACTTTTGACGAGAGTGGCTCTCTTGGAGACCGTCTTCCTTCAGTACTGCTAATCAAGATATGCTGTAAATCTCCTTGACGGTCCCATGCCCGTAGGGTAATTGGATTTCATTATTGTTCGCCATCATCTTTCTACAAAAAACTCCCCACAGAGATTGCAACTGCCGTTTAAGCAACGGTTTGATCCAAACTGCTCATATGCAAGAGCTCGCTACTTATGCAGATAGGTTTGTAAACGAAAACCTCTTACGACAAATCAGACATACCATCAACAAGTTTCGCATTATCACGGATCCCCAGGTATAATAACTTAGCCACCAGCGTCACCTTCACTATGTAAATGAATCAGTTCAATGCCAATAGGCACCCCACCGGCCCAGAAATACGTATATTTTATTCACAAACCTACGAGGTGTTAACAGAACGACCATCATGGAACTTTAACTACGAGGATTACCAGCTTTAGAAAACGCCGTTACACTGCTCCTTCCTCCCACCTCCTCCTCCCCCTCCCTCTCCATATCCTCAACAAACAATATCCTTATGCCTCAACAACAATATCCTATCCTCAACAACAGTATCCTCAGTCCTCTTCCTCATCCTTATTCACTACCTCCTTCATTTCCCCAGCACGCCTCCTCCCACTCCTTCATACCCCCAGCTCCCTTCAAATGCATCAAATAAACTTATTCTGCTTACAATTATGGTCATAATTCTTCGCTCTCCAAACAACTATTGCAACGACGGTTCAGATCGTCGCCACTCACCTTACTCCCTCGCGGTCAGTTCGCCTCTTCTCCTGTTGGATTCTCAGCGCTTTGGTTCATGTGTATCCGTCACATAAACCAACAGGGATATTTGTAGGAACCATCAAACGTTTTGGAGATCAAAACTCGGTCCATGTCTTAAAAACCTTGTAGCATCTCGGGAATTTAAACTTAAAGTACCACTCCATAAATTCGCCTCAGGAGTGGTTTCAAAAAGGCGGCTCAAACTTTACTTTGTGTCTACGATCCAATCCACCAAACCTTATCTTATCTCGTTCGACTTCAGGGAGCAGCATTTCCGCTTTTCCTCGGTCCATCCTCGGAAAAACTCGTGCTCCAGAAGCATCAGGCTCCTTACGCGCTGCCAATGGCACAACCATTAACACTTATGGTACCAAACGACTTCACTTAACGCTCTCGTTCCGTCGTGATGATTTTATATGGGACTTCACGATTGCCGACGTCACTGGTTTTTACCAATAATAGGATTGGCCGAATTTTCTGTCCCACTTCAAACCTTCTTGGTAGACATGAACAAACAACTCCTCGCATCATTGATTTTGAGACACATTTCTCATCCGCTTGTATTCGTGCATCTACTTCCATCAGTGGCATACATCTTTCCCCATCTAATAATGTTTTTGAATCGTTATTAATCACCGATTTTCCAGAGCTTCTTTCTCCAGTATCGAAGTTTCCCCCTGTGAAACATAATGTTGTTCATCACATTGAAACTTCCGGCAGACCTCCATTCTCTCATGCTAGACGTCTTGCACCAGATAAACTCAAAGCTGCGAAGCTAGAATTCGAATCTCTCTTAGAGAAGGGCATCATCCGACCTTCCAAGTCTGACTATGCCTCTCCCTTACATATGGTGCTCAAACCAAATGGAGATTACCGTCCGACTGGCGATTATCGCTGCCTGAATGCGATCACCCGCCCGGACCGCTATAATGTCCCTCATCTACAGGATTTCACATCCCACCTCTCTGGTTGTACAATCTTCTCAAAAATTGACTATCACGCTTTTTGTCAAATCCCGGTTCAATTCCGGAGACATTTCACAACTGCCATTATCACTCCTTCGGCCCCTTTTACGAATTTCTCTTCGAACGCCCATTCGGACGAAATGCTAGTCAATCATTTCAACGGTCTTCTAGTCATATATTTACGTTGGTTTACCCTTCGTATTTCGCCACATAGACGACTTATGATTGCCAGTGCCATCTCTCCGGAAGAACCATACTTTCACATCTCCAGGGCAAGTTTTTACCAGAACTTAGTGAAATTTGCGTCTATGTGTCAATTCTTCAAATGCTGAATTCGGAACGTTTCATCCTTATACTTTCTCGGTATCCATACGATCTCTTGCCGATGGGATGTATCTTACTTCCCCTGAGGATTCGTGTGGCAGCCATTCTGTGAGGTTTTCCGAAACCCGTTAAACAGCGTCAACTCCGTCGTTTTTTAGCGTGATTGGTAAACTCATTCTACCATCTTTTATACCGTCCGCCGCTAAAATTCTCCTCCCGCTTCACGCACTTCTTAAGCATCCACGTAAAGGTTCTGCTGCTTCTGTCACTGTAGATTGGAACGACGAAGCAACTAATGGCCTTCACCGCCATCAAGGAAGCCCTTGCCTCTTCCGTGTTACTTATATTTCCATCTGACGCAGCCCCGACTAGAATCAACACAGACGCTTCAGATTTCGCGGCATGTGCCGTGCTACAATACAACAGTTCATTGACAACGAATGGCGTCCATTAGCGAATTTCTAAATTTCTAAAAAAAAAAGTTTTTTTGTTCCCCAAAGGCCCCCCCCCCCCCTGCCCGGCCCTGAAACAAGGTACAGCGCAGTTGGTAAGGAACTTCCCCATTTATTTAGCATTAAGCACTATCCGTTACTTTCATAGCAAGGTCTTTTGGAATCCATGTTGTAATCTTGAAATTACATTTACAATCTTACATTATAATAATAAATTTACGATTATTGTTTACCTGAGCCCATTTTTTTAAATCATTCGCAACAGGACGTCTGTTTCTTCATTCAATTACGATAGGATATATAACGATGGCCAGAGGCGGTAGTCCCCTGTGGAATGCCGCCCGCGCTCACCTATTGCAGGTTATATCTGCCCTCATGAGTATTCTACACCCCAGCATTTAGATATTTAAATTCACCGACATACAATAATGATGATTAAGAAAGATAAAAATAAAAGGATAAAAAAAGAAATAGAAAAAAGAAAAGGACAAAACATGATACAAGAAATAGAATAATAGAAAAATGCTCTACCCGAAATATATAACGCGAATATCTCTCCTTTTAACCAGTACAATTAAGGAATTCGTTATTGAATATAAAAAGATGGCAACTCATAGTCTGCAAAAAGCAACTTATCGAAAGAGATGAAGTATTTTCCTAGGTGCTTCTATACTTACACATGTCCAAAGCTAAAATTTGATATTGATAAATAAAAAGAAAAGAAGAAAGATAAAACACCACCTTATGTAATTAATGCGGATCGTCTGCTTTTCACCGCACACTTCCATTCGTCCATATAGTATATATAATATATATTATATATATATAAAATAATATCAATATTAATATATAAGTATATTATATAATATCATATATATAATAGATATAATAATATAATATATAATATATAATATATATATATATATATATATATATATATTAAGTTTAAAGTTATTCATATGGATGAATATAACCTCTACAAAATTCCACCAGTAGGTATCACCCTAAAATTTAATTACAGGAATTCACTTCCCCTCAACACCGGATGCGGGCGCGAAGAGGGTGAGAATCTGTATATATATAAATACTAGGTGTTTCACACCCATTCACACGATTGATAATATTATTATAGTACGGCACCTCAGAGCTTATATATTATATTATCATATATAATATGGAGTTATAAAAGGTATTATAGTCAAGTCCAAAATATAGGATAAGGGCATTATCGTTACTGGCACCTATTATATATATTATTACTAAATTAGTTCAGCTTACTAAAGAGATAGTATTAATAACATATGTGAGGACAAATACGTCAGTATATATTGTCTCATAACTGTATCAAAAAATCTAAAGTGCGCAACAGTGAGCACACTTGTCGCGCTTACTTCTATTCAGCAATTTCTCTCCCATCCTTGACTGATGAACACCACGTTATTGACCAGTAGGATGCATACACTTGAGTTTAGATCGGCCCGCTTAACCACCCTCAAATGATGGTTCAATTTCACACATAGCTCTTTACTTTTTCCTACATTCTTAACTGTATAGTTAATATTCAGACCCGCCTACACTCGAAATCGTGACTATCCTACTTACTCGCCTATATGATACCGTAGAAGCCAATCCCTTGCGTGATTGACTTATCCATACTAGCCGAGACATAGTTGCTTACTAGGCCATTTCTGTACATACTGTTGAATAGCCAGTTTGGCACTCCGCGACTGTGTCCACTGTAACCCGAAGTAGCGAGGCAATAGTTTGTGAGTTAGTTCTCAACTACTCTGGAAGGACCTTTATAATGACCTTAAAATCTCGAGCTATACTAAAGCTTACTCATACTTATCGTACTTGGCATAGTGACCTATTCATTCCGCAAACTAGTAAGGGGCTCATAGAGAGGTTATATACTATCTACCACGTGACAGCGTAATACAAGGCTCTCGCGTGATTGTAATGGCCCATGGAATCACATCGAGATAACTAATATATAGTATAATTTTGACCGTTCCGAAACTTACTCCCTCTTGTCTCTACTTCTATAATATATAATATATATATATAATTATATATATATTCATTATATGATATAACCGTTTATATAATCTCAAGATACATTCGAGTATGACCAAAGAAAGCACCTCAGATAATATGTATACTCCAACTGTGAGCTCGTCTATATATATGGCACCACCATCCGTATAATATTAATATATACCTCGTGGATTATTTTAATATATATATATATATATAACTTAGTATATACTATTATCCTCTATGTCTCATATACTCAACGAAAAATTACGTAACCATGAGCACACCTTCCTGTCACGTCCTTCGCCTCAAGTAACTGTACCGTAATAGTCAATAGGAAGTCCGTCATTTGACCTAATACGTGACCCGCCATCCTCCCGTGTATATGATACCACTGATCAATATACTCCATTACAAATACCATTACTATATATATTCATATGTATTCATATGCTGTTTATAAAATTATCGGCTATAGTACAAGGTAATTCACACTATGCGTATATAATGCCTCATTGCAAGCCCTCGCTTAAATTAATTGAGACGGTATAATAACCTATCTATTCCTATAACTGATATATATTTAAATGCGCTTATCGAAAGTTCGCTTCACTCTATAACATGAATATAAGTGAGAGAATAGCAAAAGCTGCAAACAGAAGCGAATGAATAACCGAGATGCCAGAGAACAAGTTAATGTAGTATAAAATTGCTACTGATTAATAAGGCTAAACTGTGAGTACGGCTAAAGACGTAAATCCTAAATAAAATTATCACGGATGCCCGTCTAAAGTGTCTATTTAATATAATTTTATAGTCATTATAAATAACAAATTATAAAATAATAAATATATATTTGAACCATGATTCCTGCAATAAAAGCATCATTATATCATCATAAAATTCTTATATCCACCACTCTTATAGTAAATACTAATACATTAACTAGTCACTCCAATCATTTCTATTATATACATATAATAAAAATATTAATTATTTTATACGTATCAACTCCGAGCTATCACTAATAGATTATATATATTACTGATTAACCTAATATATTTCTATTATACTAGCTTCGCAAAAAGATTAGTAATAATCAACTCTGTTATCATTATAGCGTATACTGCACTGGTTACTGGCGCTTCTTATTCATTTGTGCAACATATGTCTCTCACGATACCTAGATCATTGAGACAAACTTGCCCTACAGTTAATGGTTCTAACATACTTCGCCAAGGGCGTATCTTCTCATGCGCTCCAGCTGCTACGACATCTCCTCGCCTCCGTGTGGTCAAATACAGAAGAATTTACGTTCTCCTTTCCGAATTCCAAAACTAGGAGTTCCTGCGCGTACACGATCCAGGAACCGTGATTTTGGAACGACTTCAGACAGATTATACGCGCCAGCATTTGAATACCATACATCGAGATGTCATATCATCGCTTATTGTTAATGTACGTACTCTTCGCCCTTTGCGTCTCGATTTTCATCACCTTGATCTAAACGTGACGCTCCAACGTATTGATAGCATGTGGCGAACCATACGTATTACGCGTTCAAAAAAACGTTTTTCCTAAAACGGTTTTTTTCATATTTAAGTCTTTATCTCGTCACTGTTTGATCCCAAGCTTTAGTCTTTATAGGCCATTGGGTCAACGATTCGTCCATTTCGCCTATCCGAATCAAAAGTGCTATATACCAATTATTACTGACTTTCCTCTATAAAACATGCCAATTACGTTGTTCTTTCCAATTTAAATAAAACATGTGCTAGATCTTGTAGGATATTGATTATATATAATATTATATACGTTATATATATGTTGCATTATATATAATATATATATATTCTATAATGTATAGTATATTCTTTGTGTAAATACTCGCGATATATTTTTAAATGCTTATCCAAACAATTCGTTACACTTTTTAACCTTTTTGCCTTCGAATTGCGCCTTACATAGAGTCTGTGTCTTTCGTGTTTATATTATATTAAGGCCCTAAATTTTATGTTGCCTAATTATCATAAAAGGTGAAATAATATTTTATGATAGTTTAAATAATAAAGAAAGTAAAAATATTAACGAAGGCATAATAAAAATAATTAAACACGAAATCTCCATTAGTTGGTACTACATGATACTACTAATTACTTAAGATCTATCACATGTTATTACATAATTTTATAGATTCGAAATTATGTAACGTGAATAATCTATGCCAAAATTTAATTAATATTTAGATATATTTGTAAATAGTTTCCGCTTTAAAACAAATATAAGTATAAAAGACGTACAATATTTTTATGCATAACTTTCCATATATTTTTATATTTATAATTGTAAGATTATAATTAATTATGTATTATATTATTATTATATTATTAGTATTTTATATATTATTTATTGATCCATTTAATCTCATATGTATTATATTATAATTAGTTTACGTATTTATTTTATCATTCACAACATTATGTTGGTAAGCAATCTTTTATTATGAACCCTAAGCCTTTTCTGATTTTGTAT
>JABUQX010015221.1:47500-67419 GCA_015478945.1 Trachelipus rathkii
AAAAAGAGTTGTTTTTTTAGATTTTATTATTATTATAAATATAATTTATTTTATTTGTTATTTTAAAATTGTTAAATTTAGAATATAATTTATATATATAAGTAGAGAGAGAAATAAATATAAATAAATCACCTTTAAAATTAACAGATATTAGACATAAATGTGTGATAATACATTTATATTGTAAAAAATTTAAATTGAAAGGTAAAAAGGAAAAAAAATGTACAAATATATAATCAAACAGAGAATAAATAATAATAGATATAAAAGTCTTGTGAAGGCGTTAATAAAATAGAGTATAGTAAAAGAGAGTAGAGAGAACTTAAATTGAAATTTGAATAAGTTTTAATTTAAATATATTAAGTATTCAAGTCAATAGAAAAAAAAGAATTATTCTGTATATACTTAATTTATTATTAATTGATTCAATTAACTCTAAAGTTATTGTCATTATAGTACCTGTACAAATAACAGAAGGTGCAGGTATATCTATAGTAAGGAAAGATAGGTAGATATTATATATATATATATAATAATAATAAATATATATATATATATCTAGTGAAATATTATATATATAAGGTGAGTAATATGATAAATAGGTATTAGACTGAATAAAGTTAGCAAAAATAACTCCATTATCTAGAATAAAATATGTAATAAAAATATAGTACCTTTTTTTGTTTGAATAATAAATAATTAAATTAGTTATTTTAAAATCAGGTCAATATAAAAAAAATAAAATTAATATATAATATATATTATTTACCAAAAAAATAAATAAATAAAAAATAAAAATAAAAAAGAAAACTTTAATTACGAAATATAATAATTAAAGTTATATAATATGTGTTCTTTTTAAAAATGATGTATTTATTGTAGGTAATGCAATGCTGGGTATATTTATAGTTATATATATATAAAAAGTAAGAAATTATCTTTCTACGTAAGAAAACTAGAGAAATTATATATATATTATATATATAATACTATAGAGGAGAATTTATATATAAAAAAAGGATATAAGAATTAAAAATAAATTAATGTTTTAGTATTGTGAAATGGTTTAGGTAATGTATGTGATATGAGGTAATTAGGTAAGAAAAAAATTAAATTAAAAGTTTTAGATTTAGATATAAATAAATTTAATATTTTTTAAGGGACTTATTTGAGATTAAAAATGATTTTTTTTATAGACTTAATATTTTAGGTTAATATAATTTGTAGGTTTCTTTTTAAAAATGAGAAATTTTAGATTTTTTGCATTAGTAAAATAATGAGTGTTGAATATATAGAATATGTATATAATATATATTAATATATATATATATAATATAATATTATATAGTAATATATATTATGATATATATATTATATAATATATAATATATATGTTAATGATATATATTAAATTATAGTAATATATATATTATATAGATATATATGTAATATTAATTTAGATAGTATAGATAGTAAAGTGAAGATCTCCGTAGTAAATATAGTAAAGAATATAATTATAGAGGAAGCTTCTTACATAAAATAAAACAGGACATCTATCTCCAATGAAGAAATAATGAATAAATATAGATTTCAAGATCAGAATAAGTAACGATAACAGAGTAAATAATAGATAATATATATATATAGGATATAGACTAGAAGTTAAGTATATATAACTATATTATTATAGATATATATTATATATATATATATATAATTTATTATATATATATATATCATAAAACTATATATATGATACCCTATACTACTACCTTACTATACCTATATATAGTATACTACTCCGTATATATCGTATATATATACACTTACTACTATATATACCCCTGCAAATCTATATATAACTAATATATATATAGTATATCATCATAGCTATATATACTATTATATATATATACCCTCACTATATAAAATACTAACTACTACCCACCCCCCCCGCATCACCTAGCCTATTACACTAACTCCACCCCCACCTAATACCCTACCACTCACTCCCCTACAAATAATACTTAACTACTATTACAACTACTCAGTACAGATTATACATTATATACTACCCAATTACTCCACTTATATCCTTCTCTACATAATCCATCCACTACCTAAATATTACACTAACACATATTAATACACTCACTCTACCCCCATAGCCTCTACTCCCTATATATATTCACCCACACTATACCCTACTCATAAACCACTATATATTATTAATACCATATCACTCTAATATCTACTACTTTACCTATCTCAATAACATCAATAGGTATAGACAATGAATAAAACCCATAATTAAACTCAAACCCTACTATCTATCTTCTCACCACAAGTTTCCAGCGGCCATATATCTCCTTACACAATATCGGATATATTAAAAAACCACAACATAAACTCGTACTCAAAAGACAGAATGATCATATATCTTTTGTAGATATCAATTATAAATAATACGCACACATATCTCACATGCTTCTTTTTACATCTATTAATGAGTGGCTACTATTAAATCAGTACGCATGCTCATATATACATGTGTCCGTGCAATAATAATGCACCATTACATACTATTACTTAGTAAGGAGAAAACTCGCCACCCCTATCTACAAATAGCAATATCACCCAATAAACAAACACCCAATCCACTACATGTACCGTACCAAATCAAAACCTCACTAGTAGACTTTCCAGCTCGCATTGCGGTCGAAATAATCACGTGATCCAAGATAACCTACAACCGACATTATAAGTGAGTCTAGTAGAAATCAGAAATAAAATAGTAGTAGACTGAAAAACAATATAATCTATTTAAATATAGTAGTGCGCAAAGATAAGGAACGTATGGCGGAAAGGAACAATACTTAAAAGCGTATTACTTACGTCCGACCTAACATGATATAATAACTACAGGGCGATAACTATAACGAATATAGTAAATATATAACAGACATAGTGACAACAAGAGCTGAACGAAAAGTAGCTGGATAAAGTAAAATGTGGATATGGGTACTCAATACATGTGAGAGTGATAGCTTGCACTGGATGAGATAATAGATGTAGGTATTGACAAGTATAGTACTCAGTTGTGTTCCGAGATAGTATATTAAATAATGGGTGACAGAGGAAGATAGTTAATATTATTGAAGGATATCTGCATGTGAGATACAAGCCATTTATATTAGTGGAATTAGAAAATAGCAAGTGCACCTCCGAAGTACCATTATCCAGGTGGAGACTCAAGAGATAAGGAGAAATGGTGAGATCACACTCCGAAGGATTCCTCCCTCACTCCCTCCCGTCGAGATTCACCGGTGAGATGCAGAGAGGAAGTACCTGAGATTCGTCCTTCGCGATATCTCGTTTTGCGCGTTTAAATACCTTATTGATGTACTGTGTAGGTTATAGTCATGCTATTATGTTAATAGGTATAGATAATAGGATAAAGAAATCACTTTAAACTCTCACAGACTATAGTATTAAATAGGATTGCTCTTTTTGTCTATATCTAAAGACTAAAATCTCTCATATATGTAGGTAATTAATAGATTAAAAAGGGTACAGCAACCGCAAGAATGATGGCCGGTAGATGCCGTGCAGTGGTAATGCGTCTAAGCGGACTCGCCCGAGAGCAACAGCGGTAGTGACGTAGGACCAACTGGAGAGGTGGATCTATCGGCGATTCCACTCTCCCCGGTTCGTCGGTGTTGATCACACTCTGCGAGTCTATCATAAGCTTCCTTGAGGCCTCGCTCTCGTCTCTAGATACGCATGCGTGTAAATAAGTAGAGTAGATAACACTTCTCCATACCATTCTGATTAGGATCTCTGTCAACGCGTAGAATGAGTAGATAATCTCTAGAGATAAGACAAAAAAGAAAAAGAAAAGAAAAATAAAAAGCAAAAATAAGGTACCTATCAAAAATATTATATTCCGACTATGTAATTTATCATGTGATATATAAGAAGTATTACTGCCTTTCTCGAGATTACAAATGAATCATAGTAATGGTCAGCTCTATTATAGACACGCTGACCAATAAAATATATAATAAAATAATATATATGAATAAATAAATAAATATGATATATATTGATATAATATTATGAATAAAGTTATATAATTATAATAAAATATTAAGAAAATTAAATAATATAATATATATAAATAATTATTAATAAAACTATATATAGTATAAATAATAATAATATATGAATATAAGAATATAGTAAAATATATATATAATATAAATAATGAATATAATATTAAATAATTAGAATAAATATAAGTACAATTATAGTGTAATAATAGATAATATAGATAAAAATAATAAAAGATTATATATATTAATAATATATAATAGAATTAAATAATTATATTATATAAGAAAATATAATAATAATTATAAAGATTTAAGATTAAAAGATTAAAAATCAGTAGAAGAGATAATAGAAAAAAATCTTCCAATCAAAAACAGTTATAACTATAATATATATATAGTATAATATGAGACTAGGATCAGAGAAATAGGAGAATCTAGGGATAAGCATAAGAAAAAGTAAGCTACATACAGAAATGATATAAAAAGACAATAGACAAGGCAAGAAAAAGAAACCTACAGTTAAAAAAAAACAGACGAGAAAAATTTAAAAAAAAAAGGTCTTAATATTTTTTGTTATATCCTTTTTTCTTTTAATTTTGATATAGTATTTATAAAAAAGGTAAATTAAAAAAAAATAATTTGTATATTTCCCCATTTAAGAGGGCATCAAGAAGAACTAGAACGTGAGAAGGAACAGAAGAAGGAGAGACGGACGAAAGAAGTCAACCCCCCATCGTCCACCAGAGAAGAAAGGAGCGAAGAGACCCCTAAGAAACGTTCCCTAGCTTTTTACTCAATCTTTGACGCGTTTCACCCTGAATTGGATATTCCTTTAGTTAAAAGTAATATACCAAAGTGTAAAGGGAAGTAAAAATATGTATCATATACTTATATTAAACATAAAGAAGAAGAAAAATACCATAAAGGGTAAACGACAAAGATGGAAGCAGGAACCACGAAAGGTCTCTCCGCCGTGTTCCAGCGGATAAGGACGAGCGGAGGAGGACTTACGTCACCCCTCTGTACCCCCTCGGACTTCGAACCCCCTAAAATAGAAGAGAGGAGAGAAACCTAGAAAAAAAATAAAGAATAATCAGACGTAAGAATATGCAAAAAAAAAAAAAAAAGTCCAAAACACCTTAAAATTTTACCAGCTGATTCCTAATATATCAATTGTGTGATAAGACTGTGCTTGTTTAGGACAACTTCTGCTCAAAGTGCAGAATAGTAATAAGATAAAGATATAATATAGATATATAAATAAATAAATATATATAATATATATATATAATAAAAAAAAATATATAATAATATATATAATGACTACTTTCCAGCGTAATGTAGGCCAGGGTGAAGCTTCTAAAAAGAAAATTTGAGTGGGGATCTAGCATTAATTCGAAACTACGTATTTCATTTCTTCAAACTTGTATTTATGATTCTGTAATAAATTCATATAAAAGTAATCAAATTAAATTAAGTACAAAATTTAATTTATTATTTCACTTCGTTTTGTCCGCAGTTTCAAACAACTTTTTGTCTTTCGAATAAACAGAAAAGTAATATATACAGTATATGTATATATATATATAATAATAAAAATATAATAATAATATATAAAATAAAATATAAAGATATAATATATATATAGAGATAATATATAATATATATATATAATAATATATATATATATTGCACCTTTATTAAACCAACGTAGCAATAAAAAATTTTAGTATTGAATGGTGGGTAATGCTGTACTGAAACTTTTAGCGGTAAAGAAAATGAGAAAAAATTATTTAATATTGCCCAAAAACACTGACTGACTTTTTTCATTTTTTTGAGCTTCAAATTGAATTTTTCTTTTAAATCCGTTTTAATTTTTATTTTCGTTAATTTCAGAGAACGAATACACGATTAGTATTTGTGGCCACAATGAGCCGTGCAAAAAACAACAAACTATAATAGATCAATATGACAAGAGTATAAATATATAAAAATATATATATATAGAAAAATATATATTAGTATATAATATTATAATATAAAAATAAATAAAAACATTAATAAAAATAGGTTATAAGGTTATATAGAGAAATATTATGGATAAATAAATATAATATAGTAAATAATATAAGAGATTCAATAAATATAACTATACTAAATAATATGCTAGTATATAATAATAAAAATATACTATATAATAAAAAAAAGTATTATAGTATACAAAAAATAATCTATAAATAAGAATATATAATATAATACACATAAATAGGATAATAGTAAAGAAAAAATAAAAAATATATAATAAAATAATACTATAATAAATACAATAAATTAATTAAACTTAATCTATGACAAATAAAACAAGATATTTTAAAAAAAAACTGCTCATCTAATCTAATCTAAAAAACACCAAAAAGATTACAACTAAAATTCCAGAAAAAAAATTTTACATTAAAAATTTTAGGGAAAAATACCAATATTTTCCTAATATATAAATGGTCAGAGTAAGAGAAGTAACTAAAAGCTTAAAGAAACAGTTAATGTAACTAGAGAACGGCAGCTACTACACAAAATAAAAACAAATATATAATATTTATGAATCAGCGGAAAATTTTAAGGCAGGGGTTTTGAATTTTTTTTTTTTTTAACATTGATTATATGCATTCGTATGATACAGAAAAACTAATTAAATTTTTGGAATTTTAATGGCTTTCATCAATAAGTAGGGGGCCTCGAGGCGCGACAAGAAAGAGGGACAGAGTGGGGGAATCGAAGATCACCGCCGATCGCAACGCCGGAAAGGAGGCCGAAGAGAACCTGCACGAACTCAACTATTGCCATCAATTAGCAGGTATACCACAATATGATATATTACCAGATAGTAAATACAACAAAGAAATAGCTAAAACGAGAAGTAAAAAAATTATATCATTTTTTTAAACTAAAAAAGGAAAAAAATAACCAAAAGAAAAAGAAAAAAGAAATGAGCAAGAAAAGATAAAAGATAAAAGAAATGTATCAACCTCCTGGGACATAATGTGCAACAACTAGAAAAACCACCTCATCTGTCCCCATACGAACGGCTCGAACCACCACTAAAAAGGGGGAAATTTTATATATTTATATTCCAGAATTATATTTTCGAGCGAAAAAAAAAAAGAAAGAGAAAAAAACAACAAAAAAAAAATATAAAAACACAACACTACAACAAAACTTAAAATTTTTCGCTGATTCCAAATATATAATTTGTATTACTGTAGGTGCTACCCGATATCTGCTAGGAAAGACCTAAAATATAAAAATAAATAATAAAATAACTAATATAAAAGATAGATAAGTATCCTATGAAAATAATAATAAATATACAAGTAAAATATATACTATAGGCAACAAGTTAATAGAAAAATAATGCAGCTATAGAAATCAAGAGATAATACTAATAGTAACTATAAGATACAATATAATTAAACAAGTCTATAGAATAATATAATAAATCAAAATATGATATAATAATACTAAAACAATTAAGAAAGAGCTTAAAATGTCAAAAAGGAAAAAAAGTAAGTGTAAAACTATTAATTAAGAAAAAAAAATCTAGGTTATCTGTTTTCACTTAAGCCGTTTTAAAGATCAGAAACCAACCAAATTATACCAAAATTATTAGAATTCTAATACATTGCTACAGTGGATTTAATAAAAGGGTACCTAACATTTAAAAATATAAATATAGGCTGTAAAATATATAAGTAGAGAGCCTAATAAAAAGGAAATTAGATCAAGGGATCCATTATATTAAAAAATAATATGTAAGGAGACGAAAAGTAAAAAAATAATAAAAAAAAAAATAAAATAACTAAGGAAAAAAACCCAAATAACATAAAAATAAATGAATAAAATAAAAAATAAAAAAAAAATCAATAAATAAAATAATAACACTACTATATATTACTATATATATATTATATATATATAATATATATAGGACATTACGTCTTTGAATCACCACCTACTGAATATACGATTTGTTAAGTTGGTAACTGTGTTTTACTATCATTACATAATTTACGAAAGAAAGTATCAGCATTATTTTTTACCACGTGTAGAGTGTGTTAGTATATAAATTATATATACGTTTAGTGCAAAAAAATGCCGAGAATTTATTTTTATTAGTTTTAATTACGACTAAATTAATATTGATATAATATATGCTAGCATCAAAAGTTATATATGCTTAACTTAATTTAGCTAGAATTAATTAACTTAATATAATTTTTGAAGTATCATAGTTGACTAATTTCATAATATATATAGAGAATGCGTTTTTAATAAAAATACTTGGATCATGTCGATTATCTGTGATGTCAGAAATTAATAAAAAACAAATGCAAATATTATCTCCTTATTCCTTATGATTTAGCAATAAAAAAATGTTTGATTAGTTGTAATAGGATAATATAAACCTATAAGAAAAGGGTTTGGAATTATATAAGAGAGGTTGGCCAAAAAAAAAACAATGTCAGCAAACTCTGAGCATCTGATTAGGAGAAAAAATACTTATTCTCAGTTTGATTTAACTCACGTTTAGGTAATGTAACAGAAGTAATAAGGTTAGGGATTACGGCTTAGAAGAATAATTATGCTGAATAGGTTAGGGTAATAGGTTAGGTCTAAGGTTAGGTTAGTTAGGTTAGCGTTTACGGTTAGGCTAGGCTAAGAGTAATATGAAGGTATAGGAACTTTGAATTAGCCGATATAAAAAGAGTTAGGTTAAACATGGTCAAAGTATGAAAAAAAGGTATAGGTAAATAAATTAGGGTCAAAGGCTTAGCGTTAGGTCACACGATATAGGTCAGGTAATAGGTTATATCGAAAATTTACGAGTCGTTAGGTTCGTTCATTTTATTAAAGAAACTCGTTTGAATTTGTTAATTTCTCTGATCATGATTAATTTTATAAAATTTATTAAATTATTATGAAATATTAAAAAGATTAAGTCTTAACAAAAATAAAGTCAGAAATTAAAATATAAAAAAATTTAAAAACAATAAAAAAAATTTATAACTTAATAGTATAAAATGTCAGCCACGGCATTCCATTAATATAAACTAAATTAAAAAAACAAAAAAAATAAACTAACAAAATAAAAAATATGGATAGCGCTTAACTTAATATAAAGCCATCGTATAATAAGTACAAAAAGAATTAAATAACAAATTAAAAGATAAGAAAAATACTCAAATTTTAAAATAAGGAATAATATAATCAAATAAGTATAATCAACATTAACAAAATATCATAATAATAATAAACACACATACATCCAAAATTAAAATATTAATATATAAATTCCTTAAATAAACTCACCTCACCGCTCAACTATATAAACTAAATAAATATAGATAAATCACACCATATATTAGATTAAAATATTATATATAATAATAGATTATATATATATATAATATAATAATATACAATATAACAATAAAATAAAATAATAAAAAAAATAAAAACAAACAAACAACTCATATAATAAGTTAACAAAATTAGATAAAATATATAAGATATATATAAAATAACATAAAATAAATATAAATAAGTAATAAAATAACAAAGAAAGATATAATATAAATAAAAATAAATAAATATAAATAAATATAAATAAATAAATATATATATAAACTAATAAATTAATATTATAAAAAGTATAATAAAAAATATAATAATACTAATAAACCCTAACCACCCCAATAATATATAATATAAACTGAAAATTCTCTTCTGCGAAGTATAACAAAAAAGGAGGAACGATATACATTTTTGGTATTTTTCTTTCCAACCTCACATAATGAATAATCACGAATTTCCCCAAAACAGAAGATTACTCAAACCACTTTACAATTTTCACAGTCATACCACGCCTTCTTTAGGGATGATCACAAAGGAAGTATGATAATATATATGGCCTAAACACGTAGACTAACCAATAATATAAACATACCAAAATATCTTACAATAATTGGTCACATACTAAACCCTACCATAACACAACACAAAAAATAAGTAACAACTCAAAGATACTCACTAATAAGAAACTAAATCATATTATAATACTCACATAAACTACTCACAATAACAACCTAACACCCTAACCCACCCATACCACTACTCAACGTCCACTCACCCTCACTACTCACCCACTATCACCTCACCAACCCCACCCTCACAATAAGTAATTACCCCAAAAACACACAATAATCCGAGTACGTACCCTCACTAAAACCTCACACTCAACCCACCAACCCTCACCTATAGCATCCATCTACATCTCCAACCACCAATACTTCACTAAAAGCGCTCTACAAGCAATATTACAACTATAGAAATCAATCAGTGAGTCGGGATTGGCGATTGGAATGGAAGATGAAGATGGGGAGTGACGATATTCACACAATCCCACAAAATACACCCAGTTTCATACCCCCAAAACCTCACCCCCACACCAACACTATAAATAAAAACAAATATTAGTATATTTGTCACACATATAATATAACTAAAATATAATAAATATTACTAAGCCCTAGCACTACATAACCGCTACTAACAATAATATTAAAACATAATAGTATACGTATTATTATATATTTATAAATATAACAACAATTATATAGTAAACTATATAAATATATATATACGTAATAAAACAAACTACAATAATTAAAACTATAAAAAAATAATAAAAGTATAATATAATAATAATATATACTATATAAGTATAATACATTTTCTAACATAAATCATATATATATACAACACCTAAATAATATTATATAAATAAATACTCACATATATAAATATACAATAAGCTAATCACCCAACCAGGCCCCCCCACTATAATATATATTCTATACAGGCTACAAGAACAAAAATACAGAATAATAGAATACTATCATAATATACATAAAAACTTATATATATAATAAACAATACATAAAGAAATACGTATACATAAAACATATAAAACAAATATAATATATACTACAACCGTACCCCCTATAGAATCACAATATATATATAGATAATAATACAAACATAATTATAGAGCTATAATAATAATACTAAATATAAATCAAAATAGTATAGAACATATCCACAAAGTCAAATTCAAAATCTCATATATATAAATAAATATATTTACTAATATATATACGAGGAAAACATATAAAACCAACTAAATTAATTACTAATTCATCAGTAATAAAATCATTACATAAATTATATAACATAAATAAGCTGCCTAGCAAGTACTATATATATATATAGAGCAACGAATCAAGGCAAAATATATAAGTATCATCAATATATACTATAATACTATATATATATATTATATATATAGTAATATAATAATACTAAATATATATCAAAATATATATATATAATAAATATACTAATATATACTAATTAACAAATACTAATATAATAATAATTCCGTAATAAAATAATAAATATCACAAATATACTCACCTAACCATCACATCACCCTACTTATACAGATTTCACTTCCACCCACTGAGGGGGAAGTTTAGAACCTTCTGTAAATAAATTTGCCAGCTACGTGAAGTTTGTAGTTATTTCAAACAAAATAATATCTATATATATAATAGAAATAGATACTATATTATATATAGTATAATATATACAATATAATATAAAATATATATATATATACTATATAATGAATAAAAAAATAACATACACTAGAGATGAATAGAATATAAGTATAAAGATAAATATGTTTTAGCTTCTATATATAACTAATACATATGTTTTAAGTATATAACCATTATAAGTAATTTGTATAGGTATTATACTAAAATCCACACACCTACACCTACATATATATAAATACTATACATATATATATACCAACAACAACCAAAAAAGAGCAACAAGAGAACCAATATAGTATAAACTAAAAGGTATATAAAATATATTATACCGTATTACAATTAATCTACACAATAGCAACTATTTTGTATGAAACTATATAAATAAACCATTAACTACACTAATTAAAACTAAAATATACATATGATACAGTAAAATAAATAAAATAAATACAAATTAAATTATAAATAATATAAACTTATTATTATTACACTATACCACAATATATAATAAAAAATCATATCTATATAATAACTATATATATAACAATATATAACCTAATATAAATATATAATAAAATACTCTAATTCTTTAAATAGATATAATTATATATTATAAAAATAGTTAATATAAAAAATCATTCTCACTAAATAGACATTAAGAGGTTCGCACAACTCTCGGACATCATCTACTTCGTATGATAAAAAAAAACAAGCGATGACCGCAATAGCGAAAATGACCTATTATAGAAATATAACATATAAAAAAAATAATAAATTAAACTGATAATAAAAATAATTAAAAATTGTAATAGTATAAATATAACCAAATATTCTCGTATCAGCTGAAAGAAACCAATAATATCTATCTCCGTTTTAACTATGACTACTCCAACATAATTACAATCACAAACAAACTGACCAAACACCGACGATTAGTAAACAATTAAAGACGACAATATAATAATTCTTCAAGCATGCAAAAGGGACGCAATAGAGAAACACAAAGGATCATTCAGTTTATCTTGACCAACATGATATTCCGACTACCATAAAGTTTACATGCTTTTCATCTACAAATGCATCTTTCAGGCTTCAACAGATGACATTGGGGTAGTTATTAAAATTTTTACTACAAAACGTTGATTCATTCGACAGTAATGAATCATTTCCCATTTTCACATAAAAATGCAAATGAAACTCTACCAAAAAAGAAGTCAAGCCAAACGGTACCACTTTTGGACCGACCTAAGTAAAAAAGCCCAAGATCTCTCGACAAATAGAAAGTATATCTATCGACATTCCAAGAAATGTAAATTTAACTTCAATGCCTGTTACTAAAAAACGATTCAGTTTTAAAACAAAATGAGCGTAAACAAAAAAGCCACCAAAAATAATATTAAACAACAAAAATTACAATTGTTTAACATTTTTGATGACATATATTTCAAATGATAATCTATAAATTTTTCAAACTGACTCACGCATATGACAACAAACAGTTGGACAACCCCCTGAATACTAAAGAGCAACAAAAACAAATGCATCATTAAAGACGAAAAACAAGACAAAGACAGCAGCTCTTGAATTTCGTAGTAATGTTGGATTATACAGTCATTTAAACTGATGTAACTTAACACCTCACAACCTATCAATAACACTAACAACCACAAACCATCAATAACCCAACCCCGTACATTCCCCCCTCAAATAAGATTACTTCTTTATGATGGTCATACTGGTTTCTTAATCTTTCTAATTCATTCAAATTCGAAAGCCATAGAGCCACAGAAGATAACAACAAGCACTCAATGCAATCCTTGATAGAAAGAATTATAATCATGCATCTAATAACTATGACGACATAGAATAATCACTGAAGGAATAATAAAAGACAGAACCAAACACCAAATCAACAAACCTCTAAAAAACAGCAGAAATGAACAGCGAATAAATAGGGGAAAACCTCGAAGACAGAGGCTAAGCAGCCAAAAAAACAAAGTTCAGTAGGTTACACTCAAGTCAATGAGTCTTGAAATCTCCTGCTTGAATGTCTCAAGATGTTCCTCGTTGTTTTTCTTTCGTTAATCGAAATACACTATAATACATTATCCAAGCACATACAAAACATATGGACTATCTACCTAAATGTTTGAAAAAAAACAACATGTCTAAACAATATCCAGAGATCCGATAACTACTCAAAAACTACACATCAATCGTGAGATAAAAAAATTATAAACAAAGATTTTTTGGGAAAATAATGTAATTATCCCAATCAATTCCACAAAATCCACAAGAAATACCATAATAATAATAGAATAATAAAATAATAATTAATAATAATAAATAATAATAATAAAATAATAATAATAAAATAATAATATATAACATAAAAATAAATAAGTAAATCAATTAAAAGTCCATGAGCACAAAAGCCATCAGATTTTGGAACCAGCTCCGAAAAAAACGAACGGATAGGGCGAATTGACATGAACTCCACAGGTAAAAATGAAATATATAATTACACCATATAGTCCAAGTCAAAGAAAGACCAGCATTGTAAGAGAATGGTTAAAAGCAATGGTTGAAACTCTTAATTTGCTGTTGCCTGATACTCTACGCTAATAGTCTCCAGTAAAATAGTCCGTATAGTCGAAATGTCGCTATGATACCTTAGTATGGTTGTATAGAGTATGTTAGGTAATGTACTTTGTGTTGTTGTTGTTAAACAAAACCCTAAGTTACATCCTAAGTTTACCGCTATGTTGTTGTTGGATAATAACCGTGTTTTCAACAAACCAAACCACCGAAACGAAACCTATGGAATGTAATTTAAAGCTCGAAATAAATGAGCCGGCGTACGCTCTAGAGATTTAAATGTACGAGCCATAGACATAAATAACATAATATACAAACTAAACATAATAAATAATATTATAATCCATAAATAAAAAACAATAAAATAATAAATAATCAATAATAAAATAAAAATAAATAAATAAATACATAAAATAAACATAATAATTCAATAATAAAATAATAATAATAAATTGTGTTTCACAATTTGAAAACATACAAGATTTAGAGAAGAATCAGATTTTGAGGAGAATAAGGTGGGCACGACTTTGTAACGATATAGGACATGCAATAACTTTGTAGCAATCAAAAATACAAATAAAGAATCAAACCAAAAAAGTAGATTAAAAGCCACAATGCGGCATTGCCGTAAATGACCGATGTGAATAATGTCGTCGTTGTCGTAAACCAGCGCTCACAGTTGTTGACAATAAACGCAAATCAAAAACTATAATAAATACCTAAATAAATAAAAAAGCAATAGGAATATATACAAATAATATATAATATATACCTCAACTGTACAAATACTACTTATATATATATATATATTTTATATAAATATAAATATATATAACACAGTGTATATAATATAAATATATGAATACATATAAGAATAACTAATAACCAACCAGTATATAATGAATATATAGAAACACATCATAATATACCACCTACACCCGCATCTCAACTCTAACCTCACTATACCTCACAATAACTCCACCCTATTACTAATCAATACAATGGAATATATGAATACATACAACTAATAGAGCATATATTATATCAATACAATATACATAGAATAAATATAAAAATCTCATACTAAGCATCACTAATATATACCTATATATAACTATACTAACATAATAACCAAAAAAAAGGGACCCAGAACAAGGAAATATATTAACAGTATAAATAATAACTAAATAAATATATATATATATATGTATATAATATATATATACTATATCTAATATATATAAGCAAAACGGTATATATATATATATATATATATATATTATATATATAATATACCTAATACGGTATATATATATATATATATAATATATACTACTCATAAATCAACACTTTCACCTGAAAAGAGATAATAAACATCCTATATTTAAAAAATTCATTTGAAGATAACTTTACTTAACAATGATCTCTATATATAAGGAAGATATGTTAAGTATATGTCAGACATGCATGCCATGAGGGAGACCACTCAAAGATAAATCCAATAAACTATCAATAGATAATACATAATCACTGACATCAATAACAATAATAAATAATAATCAGACAACAAATGAAATGTAAGATCCAATAATATAAATGCAGTTGAATAATTGTTACATAATAACTAACTCAATAGATAAACAATATAAAATAATAATCCACAGCCGATACAAATCTATAAAAAACCCACCCAGAAAATCCAAAAATAACTAGCAACTACATCACCAATAAAATATCCAACCCCAGAAAGTAATAATATATAATAAATAATAATAATATAATAATAATCTGATTTTATTTAATTATATTATTATATATATATAAATTATATAAATTGTAGTTTTTATAATTAATAATAATTAATAATAAACGAATGGCAAATAATAATACAGATGAATCAACTACGAAAAACAGTAACAAACACTCAAACCATAATAAAAAATCACAGACAAAAAACTAATGATACACTAAACTAAAAAATAATAACATTTAAATACATAATACCAAATAATCATTATCACATAAACATACAATAATTCATCTTTTAAATATGAAGTAAACTATTTACTAACATATAATAATAAAAAAACAAATAAAAATAAATGCGGAATAAATCAAATACAAACAACATAAGTCAATGAATAATACATAACTAAATTCAAATAATAATAGATCAACATATAACATAAATAAATCAAATAAAATGACAAAATCAATAATCAAGAATTAGATTACCAATATGAAATACATAAATAATAAACAATACATTAATTAAATAATGATAATGTAATAAATAATTAACAATAATAAAAATACATACCACCATTCCTATAAATCCACAAAACCCACATACATAAAATAAATAATAATAATAATAATAACCATAATAAATAATATTAAAATAAAATTAAACTCCACCTAATAATAATGAAGCATAAGGTTTGTTTTCACAGATCTTAACCCAAATAGCAATGTTTGTTAATTTACGAACTGTGGACCCAAAGACCAATAATTTAAAGAAGTCTTAATTTCATGATTAAAAAATTAAAATACCAAATAATAATAAATATAAAATAAAAAGGAATAATAATAATAATAAATAATAGATCAAATCAAATCAAAAAATAACACACTCTAATTAAAACATAATAAATAAGTAATACTCCAAATCCGAAATGCACAAAATAATAATGTTTTACATCTAGTGCAAAGTCAGATCAAAATCTGAGAGGTTAGGAACCGAAATTGCGTACGGAAAAATAAATAATAGATCCAATAATAAAACCATAAATTAATATTATAATTATTCAATGTTGTGCAGTAAAGTGCAATGTAGATTGAAAATGGTATTGCTGTTGCTGTCTCTGTTGTCGTTGTCGTTGTCGTTTGTCGTATAGAGTCCATCGCCTTAGGGGGATTTCGGTTTTATGGTCCCGGTTTTGGTCGTAGTAATGAATCGTATGTCATATGTCGTTTGTAACGTTGCTCCTAGTAAATGTTCTTGATTGTTGTTGTTGTTAGTAAATGTTGTTGTTGTACTTAAGTTGCCCATAGTCGTTGTTAGATATAGTTGGTATCTTTCGTTAGAATAAGCCTTTGCTAGAATATACGCAGTAGCCTTAAATAGTTATAAATGTAACTTAAATCAACAACTAGGGCAATTAATATCCCAATATAATAATAATATAATAATAATAATAATAATAACACAATAATAAAATAATAATAAATGAATTAATAAAATAATCAGATAATATACAAACTGCATAACTAAAGATATCAAATGATAATCACTCATAATAATAATATATAAAATAACATAACAATAAAGAAACAAAAAAAATAAAATAATAATAATAATAATAAGTAAATTATATAATACAAATAAATAATAACAAAATAATTATATATTAATAGAAAAATTATCAAAATAATAATAATAAAACAAATAAATTAATAAATAACATAAAAGAATTATCAATAAAATAAAATAATAAATAAACCACTACAATGAAGCCCACCCTAATAATCTGATTTTTCAAAAGATCCTTCGAAATAGCAACGTTTGGTTTTCGAAAACTGTTGCTAAAGCACCCATGAATAGAAGCTATTAAAATTTTAAGTTTGCGTGACAAGCTGGATTTATGAACATGCACAGTTTAAGTGTCTTCAGGAAAAGTTCATTGTTTTTTTGGTGTTGTTTCTTCTTTCTCAGACGTGGTTTCTGCTATTGGTCTAGCCTCACTTTCCCGATAAACAGGATATCCTTATTTCTGCTCTTTGCCTAACTCGGCGACCCCTCCCCTCCAAATAAAGCCTTGCGTACTTTCTTGTTTGCTCTTCTGCTTCTCTGTGCTGCAACCCCAGCCCGGCCCAACACGAAAAAGTTACTTGAGTTATAAGAGACATATAGTAGTTGGTATTACTACTTTTTGCTACAAGCCCCTTTAATATTATGCGAAACCGTTCAACATGGGGAGAACCATAGCAGAACAGTTCCGTGGAAGAGCGATGACAACGAAACCACGTAATGAACCGCCCAAGTCGTCTACGACTCAACTCATTTTCAGGGTTCTGAAAACTCAAAAATGAGGTTAATCCCTAACAAACCCATATAAAGAAACAGTAAGAGATACACACCTCAATTTGTGCCTTAGTATGTAGAATGGAGACAGATAATTCCCAAATCAGGCTCCGCAACGCACCAGCTACACGGCTCCGGCTCATGCTATGCTTCGCCATCTTTAAATCGTATCATCTCCCATTCTATTTTCGAAGCTACAACCTTCTTCTTCGTTTCAACAGCTCACCAATCTTCAACCAATTACACCGAAGTCCATCTTTCTAGAGTTTTAGCGAGAAGGCTTGCTGTTCCCCGCACGCCCCTTGGCGTAAAGCAGCCATTAAACTTGTCAAGCATATGATGTTGGCTCATATAAAGGAGGCATACCAAGTTTGAAGATGATACGATGTCGTCTGAACAACATCTTTTGAGTTAAGGCACTGCCTCGCGTATTGGAAGTTCATTCAACACAACACCCAAATCCTAACGAAAAACCATACTCATAACATCACCCCCCCTCTGGGGCCATGGGGAATCTGGCGTTCGGGAAAGTAACTACAGGGAATCTCAAAGTCTCTCCCTGAGGACGTTCCCAACCACCCTGATTCCTCCGGAACACCCGTTCACCACGATGTAACTACCCCGGTTTTTAGCAACAACCGACAACCCAGAGGCCTACACCACAGCCCCACGACAGCCGACCCACCGAACACCAAAAAACGCAGTAGTCGCACTATATGGGACGTTCTACAATCTCCACCGTAACGGTTGGAACGACCAGCCTCGAAGCGCGAACAATAGACAGCCCATGCGTATAATCGACTCGGCATAGTCGCCAAAAAACAATGACTAGTCACGACACCAAAACAACGTCGGGAAATGCCTGTAGCTTCATGAAACACGAAGCCACAGATGGTAACTTTAGCTCGCACTCGCACAAAGGGGGGTCCACACACCACACCACAACAGTCACCCAGACTAGCACCACACAAGTACAAATCATAGCTACAAGATCACAAGCGGTCTAACAGTAGTTAGTAGTAGCTCTCTATATCACTAACACACAGGCAATTCCGACTTTGGACAATCAACGTCACAATAACAACTGAACTGTTGTATCCCAGGTAACACACACCCGAGGAACCGATCAATGATAGTTGACCCAGAGTAAGGACAAGTGTGACAACGGTGGGAGTCAGAGGTAGTAGTCCACGATAAGTATGTAACAAGCTAAAGGTGACAAAGTCACAGTAGTAGTACGTACCAACAGTCGGGTAGCTGATCTCAAGTAGTAGTAGTTAGTAGTACCTAAAGAAGTGGAGGTATTAAGTATGTAGTAGAATAGCTTCAAGTTTGTATAATAATATATATCCATAAACTCCAAGGGCTAGTAGTATATATACCTACCACTCACTACTGTAATATATACTATACTCACGGTAGTAGAGCGGAATTACCGTGTAGGTA
>JABUQX010015222.1:0-2500 GCA_015478945.1 Trachelipus rathkii
ATCTTCCTTGAAGTCAAAAGGCGAAATTGACCATTCTTCCATTTATTTCGTATATATAAGTTAAAATGCCCATGGAACGAGCTTCGAACTCTAATAAGGGAAAAATTTATTTATAAATATTATTTATTATACTAGCCGATAGGCCGCTTCAGCGAGGCCAGATAAGCTAAGGTCAGTTGACCACGGCCATGCTGAAGCGACGTGAGGACGAGGTTCGAGTTTCACCTCGTCCTAATTTTATATATTAACTCATGCCAACGAAAGGGGGTCAAGAGAATGGGGAGTAGGGGATAGAAAAAACCCCCTCTCCTCAAGACGCAGCAAGCCAATGCAAGCAAACCGAACCGTGAAACGAAAGGCGAAGCGGACACGCATCGGAACAGTGCGGAAAGCGGGCGTGTGTGCGAATCCGACAGACCAAAGGCGCGCGCCAACGCGGGTTGTGTGTGCGAGAGATGAAGCAGAGAGCAAAGGGGGGTAGGGTAACTGATGTAGTCATGGCAACAACAGAGAACAAAGGGGGGTAGGGTAAACCAAGTAGTCATGGCAACAACAAAGAGCATGAGTGGAAGCGAAAGGGGGTAGGGTAACTGATGTAGTCATGGCAACTGGAGCGTGAGCGAAAGGCGGTGGGGGTAAGCGAAGGGGGGTAATGTGTAAGCGAAAGGGGAGGGGTAATGTGTGGATATGCAAATGTGTATGTATGTAAATAACAACTCGTGTACATTGATGACTACGTCATCAATGAACACTCGTGTGTGCGCACCTGCGGTGCGCACATACGTATGTATATACACAAAGGGGGGGGTAAAAAGGGGGGAGGGGTAATAATATATAATAATATATATATATATATATAATAATATATTAATATTATATATATATAATATAAATATTTATATATATATACTATATATATATAATATATATATATATATATATATATATATACACTCATATACGTACATACAATAATCGATATAAAAATACGATCATATGTACGCGCGCTACGCGCGCTGGCAATTATGTTGCAAATGTTGCTTTGCAACATTTGCAACATTTGCAACCGGCTATCGACCTCCTACTACTGAGGGTTTTGAGGGCCTTTCCCGTTTCAGCATGGGTATAATGAAGCTTTTTCAGATGGGAATGAAATTTAAGTTGGGGAACCTGTTTGTATATTGTCTAATTCGAGTTTTAAAGCTGTGGCCCTACGGAGTTTTTGAGTGTTTGTTTGAAATGCGTCTGGGCCTGTTGCTGGTGAGTTTTAAGGGTCTTTTAGTGTTTTTCTAGGTCAGTTCTGTATTTCTAACTTGAGTCGTGTTGCATTTTATCTTCCTGTTTGAGGGCGTGTGTGGTTTTGAATGTGTTCTGCAAGATGTCTGCAAGAATGTTGCGTGTTTTGAGCAATTGGGGGCTTTGTTTTGGATTTTGATGGATTCCATGATACATGTTGTGTATGTTAGTTGGTTCAGTATTTTAGTGCATCCACATTCTGTGTGATTCGTGTGTTGATATCTTGTGAGGGAAAGTTGAAAAATTATTTTGTTAAGAATGTTTTCCTTCAGTTTAGTGATTTGAGTTATGTTAAAGTGTTTTAATTGTTTGAGTTTGTGGTGATTGGGTGTTGTTTTTTACGATTGTGATGCGTGTTTAATTAAGCTGTTCGATTTCAGGTGCTAAGAGTTGGGTTGTATTATTTGTAATGCATCCTCTTGGGATATGTTTTGTTAGCTGCTTCTGCAATTAGAAGATATGAAAATTGTTATGGCATTTATAGTAGTGTTGATGCGTTTATGATATTTTGGGTATGTATTTGATGAAAATTGGCTGAAGCTGCCAGTCGGCCTTTTTTTGTGGGTATGTTTTCGCTAAGTTGAGTTAGTTTGTTTTGTAACGTTGAATATTTTATGATGATGGGAGAATGGTCCGAGTTCTAATTGGGTTTGTGTTGACAATTGGAGTTGGCTATGCAAGTCTGTCGTGAGCATAGTGTATTATTCACTCTGAACGTGTACAGTTGGTTTGATTGAGGTGGATTCTGTGTGATTGTTGATTTTTAGGAATGTTTAAATTTTCTAGGTTAGAATGTGATGGTTGATTCCTTGTGGTCTGCTTCTTGGGGCGCTTGTACCATGTAGGATGGTGATCATTGAAGTCACCTCCCCATTGTTGATGTTGGAGTTTTGGTGATATCAGAGAGTTGTGCATTTGAGTTTTTAGCAGAGCGTTTAGGTGACAGTGTGGTGGAAAGTATAGGTATATAAGGTGTTTGTAGCTTTTGTTTATCATTATTGGAAAGCATTGTATTTTGTCGTGTTTTCATTAATGCCGTTGAGTTTCTGAGTGGTTGTATATGGTTGTGAGTTGTGTATAAGAGTTAGCAGAGTAGGATTTTGGGGATTTGAGGGGTGAAATGCCCATACCGTCACACCAGTAGAATTTTGTTTTGGTTGGTTGCGGTAGTGGCTTTTCTGTATTCAAGACTATGATATACTGT
>JABUQX010015222.1:5000-7500 GCA_015478945.1 Trachelipus rathkii
GATTATTTTATTTCAGTTAGTAGGCTGAGATAAGGTGAGCATAAAGCACAGACTTATTATCCTTCGAGGAAATTTATTTTTCCAGCAGTTTCTAATTCTAGATATTTGAATTTCGATTTGTGGGAGCCCAGGCAAGTGATGCGTAGTTTAAAAAGGACGAATGTATTATTTAAAGAATATTGCGAAGGTCTTCTTCTGCTGGTCAAAATTTGTTCCAGTTAGTGTTTTCAACGTAATTAAATTATGTATGGCTTTAGAAGTAATATTGTTGATGTGTGGTATGAATGTTATGTGTATCAAAAGTTAAACCGATGATGATGGGCTATTTATTGAGAGAGAGTTCATTGTCTATTAATAGGAAAACTGCTGGGAGAATATTTGATTCTTTTCTGTCAGAGGGTAATGATTTTTTGAGGTGCTGTAGTCATTTCATACAATGACACATTTGCTCCGAAATATGAGACTTCTTCTTATTTCTTCTTCTTATTCCGTCCTCCGTCGTCCTCTGTCATGCACTCTGTGCTTTTCAGTGGGCACCAACTTCCAGGGCGGTCCCTCAGATACCTTAGAGAGTTCTGAAACCCTCAAAATTGAGATCTACGGCCTTTAAAACATATACATTAACACAAATGTTATGGTGTTAAGTATATGTTTATTAACTCGGCACCGCACCGGAACCGCACCTGTTCCGACGCCGACACCTACAATCACTCATTTCTCCGTCATATAAAACTTCTTCTTATTCCTTCTTCTTATTCCGTCATTCAACTTCATCTATTACGCATTCCATGTTTTTCAATTGGAGCCCCCTTAGAGGGGTCCTCAGTCACCTTTGAGGGTTCTGAAACCTTTAAAATTGGAATCTACGTCCTTAAAAACATATATAAAGATACCACATTTGACCCAATATGTGGTTGTACCCAGAATTCCATTCTGGGTCCGGCTCAGTGCTCCGGCACTTGAGTCAACTCAGGCTTCAACTCTGATTCATCCTTCCTCTTCTATCCACTCTCCAAATTTCAGCCTTCTACGAGCATTGCCAAGGTTTTGGGGCTCAGCCCCGTCACACATTGGGTGTAGAGGCGTGAAAACTCAGTTCCGGGAAGGCCGCACCATCAACCGTGGGGGTTATCAAATTTGATGGGAATAGCTCAACTAGAACTACCTAAATTGGGGGAAAACTTAAGTAAAGACGAGTAACGCCTAAGAGAAAGACGAGTTAGGCCTAAGAGAAAATTTATTATAACATGTATACCAAAACCGGTACCCAACTTCTTATTCAGTTTTCTTATTTCCTCATTTAACTTCATTCGTCTTCCTCTATCATGCATTCTGTGCTTTTCAGTTGGAACCTCCTACTGGGGTTCCTCAAACACCTTTTAGGGTTCTGAAACTCTCAAAATTAAGATCTACATCCTTTATATATACATTAACACCAATATTATGGTGTTAAGTACATGTTTACTAACTTGGCACCTCACTGGTTCCGGCGCAAACACCTACAATGGCTCATTTGCTCCGACATATGAGACTTCTTCTTATTCCGTCCTCCATTTTCATCTGTAACGCATTCCATGTTTTTCAATTGGGGACCCCATCCATCCATCATTAACAGTAAGATTTGGGAACATCTCAATTCTTCAAATCTTATCTCTGATTGCCAGTATGGCCTTCGTAAGAAAGGCCCAACGCGTGATTTTCTCTTAATTCATTCTCTTCTTTTTGATTCTTCGTCCTCTGTTTTTCAGCATTTCGGTGAATCTTTATCTGTGTCGCTAAAATATTGAAAGTCTTCCGTAGAGTCTGGTACAAAGCTTTCATTTCTAAACTTCCACCTTTCGGCATCTATCTTTCTCTCTGTGACCTTCTCTCTTTGACCTTCTCTCTCTGTGATCTCTCTCTTTGACCTTCTCTCTTTGACCTTCTCTTGACCTTCTCTCTTGATCTTTCGGCATCTTGATC
Organism: Trachelipus rathkii; assembly: GCA_015478945.1. Lineage (NCBI taxonomy): Eukaryota > Metazoa > Arthropoda > Malacostraca > Isopoda > Trachelipodidae > Trachelipus > Trachelipus rathkii. The sequence continues at coordinate 6,963 of JABUQX010015222.1, forward strand.
TTTCTCTCTGTGACCTTCTCTCTTTGACCTTCTCTCTGTGACCTTCTCTCTGATTTCCTTTCCGGTCGTTCTCTCTGATTTCCTTTCCGGTCGTTCTATAGCAGCTGTTGTAGACGGCCACCGTTCATCCTTTAAATCTATAAATAGTGGTGTTCCTCAGGGTTCTGTCCTATCCCCAACTTCTCTTTCTACCAATGATGACCTTCTTTCCATTACGAAAATCCACTCCCATGCTGACGATTTTACCCTTTATAACTCCTTTCATTTGGAAAGATGTCCCTCCCAACGTCAGTTAGCTTGTTCTGGCAACCTTGGATTAGATAACCTGAAACTTTCTCGAATTTCTAATTAGGGTGCTAAGAACATGGTTGTTTTTTAATGTCTCAAAAACTCTAAGTATTTTATCTTTTCACTAGCAAAATCCTCCAAGCAAGGCTTGACATCTTTCGAAACATGCAACTCAGATTTCTTTTGTTCTAATATTTTTGAGGTTTTTTCTTTTCTTTAATTCTCTTCTCTCTCTCTCTCTCTCTCTCTC
>JABUQX010015222.1:15000-20000 GCA_015478945.1 Trachelipus rathkii
TATATATATATATATATATATATATATATATATATATATATATATAGTATATATATATATATATATATATATATATATATATATATATATATATATATATATATATATATATATAGGCAATTTCTTAGATAAGCAGGCAATATAAAAATACAAATTTCGAAATATCGCTGAACTCTAATCGTCTAGCCATGCACTGTGACGTGTTAACTTAAACTCCAATAGAAGAAGAGAAAAAGTTGCCACATGTTGCTTTTTATATCATGTTAATTTTTATATGTTAATTTTGTTTTAATTTTTTTTTATTTATTTTATTAAGGGGTTTCAGCCGACGGATTAGATGGAGGGACGAAGTCTCCCCCGTCGTCCACCGGGAGGCCGAGAGACCCTGACTTTTGAGCATCTTGGCGATTTAATCTTGGGTATTCCTTTAGTTTAAAAAAATAAAAACTGTTATTGGCACCTTGTCGTCGAGATTTTCTTTGAAGAATTGAAAAATCGATTACATCGTTCGTTCGATATATAAGGCGAAGAATAACTTTTATACCTTCCAACCTCCTCATGATAATACACATACTTCCTACCTCCCTTTACCTTCGTCTTCTCACAATTTTTGCAAAAAATTCCTTCCCAAAACTATCCACACCTCATCTTCTAATCTTCTTCCTTTTAAAAAAATTTTTAAACCTAAATCTCATACCAACACCTTCACTTCTCAATGTGTTTACAAAATACCTTGTGCCCACTGTAACAGTATATACATTGGGGAAACACATGACTTCACCCGCCGCAATTACCAACACAAATATGACCTACTTCGAGACAATCCCAACTCTGCCCTCACCTTACACAGATCTACCCACAACCATACTATTAACATAGAACACATGACGCCCATCATCAACATTGAAAACCTTCCCCTTAGAAGATTCACCGAATCATTTTGCATTAACAATTCCACTAATTATAATATACAAAGAAATGATTCACAAATAGATCCCATCATTAACAACATTCTTAACTCCTCACCTTTTTTCAAAAAATTAAAACCAAAACTTTTGTGATAATTTTAAATTTATTTTATGTATTTTTATTATATTTAAATTACTCAATAGCAGGGCAATGGATTAATCATGGCAACAAACACTATTTATAAAGACAACGTTAGCCGTCTCATCATTTAAAAATATAAATATTTATTTATATATATATATATATATATATATATATATATATATATATATATATATATATATATATATATATATATATATATATATATATATATATATATATATATATATATATATATATATATATATATATATATATATATATATATATATATATTATTTAATAATTAATACCCCGGCAAAAGTTTAAGAAATTTTCGAATTCTCTTGCATATTTTCAACCTTAATCAAGTATTATTTAATGCTTGTCTGAAGATTATTTTAAAATTAAAATATATCCTCTAAACCTTAATTACCTGTTTCCATGTAGGAGCTGGGAAGCCTGGAGGAATTCTTAATAGATTTTTCCTGATTCATGATTATAGTGATAGAGCTATTGTTGAGAAAGCCACTAAGAAATAGGATTTTTTGTTTCTTGACTGCAGAAAGTTATGTAGCGTGTTGGTTGAGGAGTTGACTGGAAGAAACAGTATTTTTGTTTCTGACTGCTAGTGACAGCGTGTTGTTGAGAAATTGACTGGAAGAGACAGGGATTTTTTGTTTGGCTATTCGTGGTTCTGCGTGAGTTACTTGGAAGAACCTGGATTAAAGTGATATTATCAATCCAGGATTGGTATAAGGAAGGTAAATTACATACAAAAATTTAGAATTAAATAAAGAATGACAGACTGTAAAAATAGTGATATAATTAGGGGATGATTAAGCCAATATGAATAAAATTAAGGATATGATATAAGATCACGTGTGGAAAATAGTTATGTAACAAGACTATTAAGCAAATATTATAGACCAAATAGTACTTGATAGTAATAAATATAAGACGACATAATTGGTTTATTAGGAAAATATAAATGGCAACTCATGCTTGGGAGGGAAATACGTCCTTCAAATCCTCCAAAAGTCTACCTGCTCCCCTCTAAAAGAAAATAATAAAATTTCCCATTAAACAATTAAAAATCATTTTATTAAATATTATGAACTGAATGAGTCAAAGGAGATTTTACCCATCATGGGATTCGAAACTGACTCCGCGTCGCTAAGTTAACAGTAACCGAGAGCTATAACCATCTGACCATAATGAATGACATCTGTATATAGAATTTTTCATGCCTTTAATCTGCATTTCATCACTTAACTAAAGCAAAGATTTTACCTTAACTAGATATATTTATTTAAATAATAATAATAATAAAAATAATAATAATAATAATAATAATAATAAATAATAATAATAATAATAATAATAATAATAATAATAATAATAATAATAATAACAGTAATAATAGTTATAACAATAAATAATAATAATAATAATAATAATAATAATAATAATAATAATAATAATAATAACAATAACACACACACACACACACACACACAATAATAGTAATAATACACACACACAAAAATGTCATAGAGGCACAGATCATTAAAGTCTATAATTAGATTTGGCTGCACACGGTACATCACACCGTACTGGATATGTACCAGCATAACGAATTAAGTCAACCGCACTGCAACATCTCTTTTAACGCACATTGCACGCAAGGGGCCTTTTTTTTAAGCATGAGATCGTTCCAGTTATCTTTCCTGTTCCAAGCCAGTCTGATAAAATTTTTGACAATTACCCATTCACTATATTGGTTACTTGGCTGAAGAATCTCTCTCTCTCTCTCTCTCTCTCTCTCTCTCTCTCTCTCTCTCTCTCTCTCTCTCTCTCTCTCTCTCTCTTTAGTAACAAAGGCTGTTTACTTAAACAGTATATCAACACTCTCTACGTAGGTTCAAGATAAAGATTTCTATTTTTAAAACAAATGACAACAGATTGGAAATTTATATAGATAAGTTAAAAGTACTGGAAAATTTTTTCCACCCAATTTTTATTTTAATTTTCAGTTTTAGGAGTCGGGAAAAGAAATTTCGGTGTGAAATTGTCTTTGACCAGGATTTTTCTTTTGTTTGTTTCAAAAATAAAACCAATAATTGAATTTGATATTTGAGAGGAATGGATGGACATACGAGACTAACCAGACTAGCACGTGGTTTTGTTGTGTTTTTTGATTTTTTGAATATATATATATATATATATATATATATATATATATATATATATATATATATATATATATATATATATATAATATATATATATATATATATATATATATATATATATATATATATATATATATATATATATATATATATATATATATATATATAATGTCTTTATAAGTTTCTATGGGTGACAGATAAATATGCTTTTAATATATTTTTTCATAAATTTTTTATTATATGATGATAAACATAATATATTGGCATAAATAGGATAAAAATTTTGGGTACCAAAAACATGTAGGTTAGGTCGAAATTTACTGCATCGTCGATCCATATAGGTTAGGTTGCGGTTTACTGCCCTCTAAGTTCAGGTTATGATATGTTTTGTTATGTATACACAGAATTCTATATATGAAAAAAAAAACAATACGGTAACGTATTTTACCCACAAACATTATTTTTACGTTACCTTAAATTCTTTCACGTATTAGCACTAAAATCCCGTTTTCTTTCTCATGCAAAATGAACGTTTTTGCTTACTTTATTATTAAATTTTTAATATTTTCAAATTTCGTATCTTTCTCATCAGCATCTTAATTAATTGCTAGTATCATATACTAACAATATATGAAAAAAGAAAAAAAACATATTTATCTGTATATATATATATATATATATATATATATATATATATATATATATATATATATATATATATATATATATATATATATATATATATATATATATATATATATATATATATATATATAAAATATATATATATATATATATATATATATATATATATATATATATATAAGAACAAGTCAAAAAAAAAGAAATCTCTTATAAATAATTTGTTCGGGAGTTTTTTAGCTAAAAGTTTTCGGAAAATGTTTTTTTGGAAGAAAGAGTTAACTTAATGGGCTGTTAGGTTATTCTTGGATAGGTTAGGCTAGGCCAGGTTAGGTTAGGTCAGGTTGAAGAAGAAGTTAGTTGTAAGAATTTGGTTAGGTTATACCTCATGTTAAGTTCTTAATTATGTCAGGTTTATCTATATTTTATTTTATTTTCATTTTGCAGGTATGTGCTGAGAACTTTTTTATCATAAATTTACTCTATCTTCCTTTAGACTTGTATATATATATATATATATATATATCTATATATATATAAAGATATATATCTATATATATATATATATATATATATATATATATATATATATATATATATATATATATATATATATATATATATATATAATGAAAAGTAACTAGTTTATGAATCAATGATTAATGAAAAATTAGATTACTAAAAACCTCTCTCTCTCTCTCTCTCTCTCTCTCTCTCTCTCTCTCTCTTTCTTTTTCTTTTTCTTTCTTTCTTTCTTCTTCTTCTCTCTCTCTCTTCTCTCTCTTTGAATATTACTAAAATTAATTAAAAATCAATACTAATTTGGCTCAAACTGTAAATTGTAGATCGATCGGTTTGCATGATGAGAGTTCATGGTTCGAGTCTTGGTGAATAAACTGATATTCTATTAATCAATTTTATGGGGAGCTCTAAAAGCTTTAAAGCTTTAAAGAAAAAACAAGGGATTTTATATTGTGTCTCATTCTCTTATTATTGAGGAGAGAATCCGAAATATGCTCAAAATATGCATAACGAAATCGATTAAAAGTTAATACAGTATTGGGAGATTGGAGGCCAGTGTTTGGACAAGTATATGCATTTCACTTAGAGAGA
>JABUQX010015222.1:27500-68650 GCA_015478945.1 Trachelipus rathkii
AAGGATCCCATTTTCTCTCACTATAAAAGCTTCCAAGAGGCTTTGGTGTTCAGATGAGTCTTTAGAACTACTTCACAAAAACTTAATTGCTCAATTTTCCTAGTAAAGTCGTTTGTCATTGTATTGAGTATGTATTGACATATGTTATGTGGTTTATAAAACGTTTTAGAAAAGGTGCAGCTTAAGGAGTTCTGGGACCTATACCCCTAATGGTCGCCATTTGTAAAAAAAAAATCTCGTTAATTTTGAGTTTCTCCAACTAATCCAACAAAACTTAACTTAACTTAACCTAACCTAACCTAACCTAAGGCCTGCGGCGGGCTGTACGGTTAATGTTTTTGATGTTGTGTCTACCCTTTTTCCTGTCGACCTATTTCCCTGTCGATCATTTGGGATAGTCCCCGAGTTCTGCTTTACCAACTCTTTTGATTCCACTGACTCTGGGCTACCTTTTCCTATAAGCCGAAATGTGTCATCACTCTCGTTGATACTGGAGTTAATACAACGAATTCCGCTCTCATGATCCTTCTTGAGGAATATCTCAACCTTTAAGGAGGATCTTGTTCGTTGCATTTTCATAGGAGTCTTATCCTTTCTTCTATCTCTCTAACTCTAAAAATAGTTGCCAAATTTAAAATTCACAAAAGTTCAAATTTTTTGCGAAATCTAAATCCATGATGTATAGAAATGAAATTGTACATTGAAGTGTGTTCAATTTTGAATATGAAAATGTTCGCATACGTTTAAAATACAGTTAAGTTTAATTTATTAACATAAGTTATTAGATAATAATTAGTTAATATTAAAGTTATTAGACTGTCAGGAGAACAAAATTTAATTTCATTTCATTATCAGGTTTATTTTCTTTTTAAAATTTAATAATTTAATTTAAAAATAAAATAATAATTTAATATTGTTATTTTAAATTAAAATCTATCTATATATATCAGGAGTGGCCAAATAAGCCATGGGTCATATGTTGCCCTTTCGATAATAAATAAAAATCATGATTTAATGGGAGATACAGAGTGAACATCGGAAATATTTTGTTAAAATGAACACTGCATTTGGGTTTATTATTGTTTATGATATATTATTATTATTATTATTATTATTATTATTATTATTATTATTATTATTATTATTATTATTATTATTATTATTATTATTATTATTTATTATTATTATTATATATTATATTATTATTATTATTATAATCATTCTCATTCTAATTACCATTATTCTTATTATTATTATTTCCATTCGCATTATTATTAATATTATTATTATTATTATTTAGATATATATATTTATACATATTATGAGAATATTTATTAATATTATTATTATTATTATTATTATGAATATTTTAACTCATTTTTACTTTTATTATTATTATTATTATTATGATCAATATTAATACTAACATTATGACATACATATTATTATTATCATTATTATTATTGTTTATTATTATTATTATTATTATATTAATAATAATAATATTAATACTAACCACATTAATAATAATAATAATAATAATAATAATAATAATAATAATAATAATAATAATAATAATAATAATAATAATAATAATAATAATAATAATAATAATAATAATAATTATTATTAAATATTATTATTATTATTATTATTATTATTATTATTATTATTATTATTATTATTATTATATTATTTTTATTATTATTATTATTATTATTATTATTATTATTATTATTATTATTATTATTATTATTATTATTATTATTATTATTATTATTATTATATTATTATTATTATTATTATTATTATTATTATTATTATTATTATTATTATTATTATTTTATTATTATTATTATTTATTATTATTATTATTATTATTATTATTATTATTATTATTATTATTATTATTATTATTATTATTATTATTATTATTATTATTATTATTATTATTATTATTATAGCTAGCAAATCAGCTATTAATTCGGTTATTTTGATGCAAAAACGCTTCATCCGACTGTTAAGTCCAACTAAAAACTTCTATGAGCATACAGCACCTTTATTTAAAAAACTTAAAATGTTACAATTTGAAGACCTATTGAAGTTATCTCTATTAAAGGAACAGCACAAGATACTACAAAATAAGGCATGTAACTTCCTAATATCTAACTTTCATAATAACCAAATTCAAAGAGATATAAATCTAAGAAATAGTGCTCACGTAAATCCTCCTTTCTATAGGTTAGAAAAAGCTAGACAAGCAGTTAGTTATAAATGTGCTAAAGTCTATAACGATTTACCTCGAGAATTAAAAAATGAAAATTCTCTTATATCATTTACAAGTAAACTCAAAAAAAGCTATATAAATAAGTACTAATACTATTACTATATTGCCATTTACAAGTAAAAGTAACCGTAAATAGTTATATAAATTAAACATTCTTTATTACTGTTTTATTATTATTATTATTATTATTATTATTATTATTATTATTATTATTATTATTATTATTATTATTATTATTATTATTTTTCTTGTTGTCATTGTTATCATTATTATTTTTATTATTATTATTGATATTTTTATTGTTATTATTTTATTCTGGATGGACTCATAAAAGATATGTCGGCTTCTCAAATACTTGTTCATGTTATTATTACCATTTGGATTATTATTATTATTATTATTATTATTATTATTATAATTATATATATTAATATATTATTATTATTATTATTATTATTATTATTATTATTATTATTATTATTATTATTATTATTATTATTATTATTATTATTATTATTATTATTATTATTATTATTATTATTATTACTATTATTAATTATAATTATTATTATTATAATTATTTTTATTATTATTATTATTATTATTATTATTATTATTATTATTATTATTATTATTATTATTATTATTATTATTATTATTAATATTTATCATATTTGTTTTATTATTACCGTCGTATTTAGTATTGTGAAATATTACTATTTTATCTGTTTTTATTAATAATCTATTACTGTTATTATTAATATTATTATTATTATTATTATTTTTATTATTATTATTATTATTATTATTATTATTATTATTATTATTATTATTATTATTATTATTATTATTATTATTATTATTATATTATTATTATTATTATTATTATTATTATTATTATTATTATTATTATTATTATTATTATTATTATTATTATTATTTTTTAATATTATTATTACTATTATTATTATTATTATTATTATTATTATTATTATTATTATTATTATTATTATTATTATTATTATTATTATATATATATATATATATATATATATATATATATATATATATATTATTATTATTATTATTATTTTATTATATTTATCATTATTATTATTATTATTATTATTATTATTATTATTATTATTATTATTATTATTATTATTATTATTATTATTATTATTATTATTATTATTATTATTATTATTATTATTATTATATTATTATTATTATTGTAAATTATGAAGGTTTCTACAACTTTTATTTAAAAAAAAAAGAAATAGAAGAATTATATACATTGGTACATTGAAGGATAATACAAAATACTTTAATGGCCATTATTTATTTTTTTTTATATAGAAATATAAAAACAATGAGTATATCATAGGAACACTTATTAATAGAAATTCTTTAAAAAATTATACATACTAATTAGATCAGTTTTTTTTATAACATTTATAATTCTGCACATATAAAAATATTTATTATATTATATTATTATTATTATTATTATTATTATTATTATTATTATTATTATTATTATTATTATTATTATTATTATTATTATTATTATTATTATTATTATTATTATTATCACAGCATAAACATTTTAGTATTAAAAATATTTAACGTTAATTAAATAAGATTTAAAATATAGAAGATACCTTATTTTATCATAAAAGGTATTTAATTAACATTAACTAAATTGTACTCAAATTAAAATAATAAGTTACCATAACTAATACATAATTAAATTCGTAGCAATTGCAGTCCGTTGTAAAGACTATGAGGTTTCGATCTACCTAATGACTGTCATCACACACTACTGATATTTGAATAGTTTGAAGTAGTCCTCGATTCCCTCAGAGCTAAAGGGTTACGTTATACGTAATCCAAAGAAGGAATATCACAGTTTTTTATCACCTCCCCGTCAAAAGATTCCTAATTCAAAAAAAAAAAAAAATTTGAAATTAAAATTTAAAAATACATCATTCATTGACTGATCCGTAAATATTTTACAAGATAAACTTTCAAATTGCGTTAAAATTTCAAATTGTGTTACAATTCTCTACTCTTCAGAGGGAAATAATAAATACTGTGATATGTTCATTCTTAATTTTGAATTGCGAGGTTGTTACTCGTAAGTTAATAGAACTCGTTTTTGGGAAAGTTAAGGTAAAAACATATCCTTGAAACTTATAAAGTTTACAAGGGTAAACTTCTGCTTATAACTTATAAAGTAAAAGGAGAATAAGACAAAGGTCCTATTTTTTGTCATTAGGTAATGGAACCACTGGGTTTAATAAAACTAAAAGAAGAGAAAATGCTTCAAAAAGAACTCAAGGTGAGATATTTATATTAAATTTAAAAGATTATCTAATAGTTCTGAAGGAAGAATATACATAACTTAATAAATAATATTGTAAGAATATTTAAATTTATTTTTAAATACATCCATATGGTTATAAAAATAAAAGTAAAACTTACTTCTGGAGTCAGAAAGAATTGATCTGAAGATTTTCCAAGGGAGTGGAAGTGAGAGGTTGGCCTGGTTCTAAACTGGAGTCATGTCATCCTACCTAAAATTGAACATTTAGGTTTTAAAACCTGACAAATTTCTTACAAATCATTTTTGCTTTTTATTTATTATTTAAGCATTCTTGCTCTAATATTTAAAAGTTTATCTTATCAGTTTTTAAAAAAAAGTACACACATTAATAATTAAGATTCTGAAGTAGTCTTTGAATTTTTAAGTTTATCCTGTTATTGTAAGATAAAACGTAAAACTACACTCAGAATCAGAAAGACCTTGGTTTGAAGTCGAGTCCAGACAAAAGAAGTGGTTGGCATGGTTCTGAACTGAATTGACTTCCATCAGCATTTACCTATCAAAAAATGATTTTTATAATCTCACAAATTTATACCAATCATATTTAACATTTATCAAATACTAACTACTAATACTACTAACTACTAACTAACTACTAACTACAAATACTAAGCTACTCGTACTAACCTGTTGTTCTTCTTCTAATGATAAAATTTCAAAATCATCTTCACATCATCTTTAAGGTTACATTCTCGATAGTAGTTTTTTCTATCTCATTTTTTATCTTATTCGTCGCCAATTCAACTGTTCTTTTGACACTATCGTCCCATTTAGCGCCAACATATGGCTCATCTTCACTTTCAGTGATTGAGTCAGAGTCCGAATCGTCATCTTCAGAAGATTCAGAACAACTTATAATGTCACCTTCGATATCTTTGGTTGGGGATCCTTCAACATATGGCTCATCTTTACTTTCAGTGGAAGTGATTGAGTCAGAGTCCGAATCGTCATCTTCAGAAGATTCAGAACAACTTATAATGTCACCTTCGATATCTTTGGTTGGGGATTCTTCTATCATTTTCTTAGATCCTATTTTGTTCTTCACTCATCTTGATATTAAATTGATTTTCTTCCTTTTCTTGCTCTGCTTCCGAATCCTCTTCAGAAGATTCAGAAGAGTCATCTTCAGTTGCGGATTCTTCATCATTTTCCTTACATTCCACTTGTTTTTCGTCATCTTCAGTATTAAGTTGCTTTTCTTCATTTTTGTCCTCTGCTTCCGAATCTTCTTCAAAAGATTCAGAACAGTCATCTTCAGCTGCGGAATCTTTGTAATTATCCTCCGAATCCACTTGTTCTTCGTCATCTTGAGTATTAAGTTGCGTCTCTTCATTTTCGTCCTCTGCTTCTGAATCCTCTTCAAAAGATTCAGAAGAGTCATCTTCAGTTGCGGATTCTTCATAATTTTCATTCGATTCCACTTGTTCTTCGTCATCTTCAGTATTAAGTTGTGTCTCTTCATTTTCGTCCTCCGCTTCCGAATCCTCTTCAAAAGATTCAGAACAGTCATCTTCAGTTGCAGATTCTTTGTAATTATCCTCCGAATCCACTTGTTCTTCGTCATCTTGAGTATTAAGTTGCGTCTCTTCATTTTCGTCCTCTGCTTCCGAATCTTCTCCAGAAAATTCAGAACAGTCATCTTCAGCTGCGGATTCTTCATCAATTTCCGGCGATTCCACTTGTTCTTCGTCATCTAGAGTATTAAGTTGCTTCTCTTCATTTTCGTCCTCAGCTTCCGAATTCTCTTCAGAAGATTCAGAATAGTCATCTTCAGTTTCATATTCCTCGTAAATTTCTTCTGATCCCACTTGTTTTTTGTCATCTTGAGTATTAAGTTGCTTTTTCTCATATATGACCTATTGGAGGATAGTTGGCCGGTCTCGGGAACATAAGTCCCTCTGTTATTGTTAGGTATACCGATATACTCTAATTTATTGGCATATATACGGTATATATACACACATTATAATACATCAGTATGAGATATTACATAGATATAAATATATATAAACCTCAAAACTTATATAAATAGTCCTATGATTAGTTTAGTAGTAGTATGGATTGGTTTTGTTATATACGTCAGACGTGTAGGGGTCAGTAGGTAGTTTCCATATACTCTGTAGGGGGGAGGCACATATATGCTACTTGAATAGATCTACACTAATGGACATCATAGACCAAATAGTGCTTTTGTCATAGTGTATTACTGGGTCTAGTTAGCCTACAAGCCCTTTTACAAGTATAGGTTATATATATATTATTATAGTACTCATCAGTATACAGCCGACATGCTTATGTGTAATATTATATATATTATATATATTATATATTATATATATTCAATTATATATACAACATTTCTTTTTAATTCCTAATTTCTTTTATTTAAATAATATATAAAATAATCATTTTTATAATGTATAATTTTAATATTATTTGAATATTTAGAGAAATTAGATATATATTAATTAATGTGTACATAATATTATAAATATTTAGTATTTTATATATGTATATTTAATAACATATAATATATATTTAAAAAAAATAGAATCTGATAAATATATATTTATTATAATATTATTTATTTATTTTTGTGTTATTAAATTTCTCTTATTATAATAGTTTTGTTTTTACATAAAAGATTATTAATTTCTTGTTTATATGTGAAATTTAAATAAATTATGATAAAAAATTATGTCATATTATACTTACTTTAAATCGATAAGTAATCAGTAATCTAGTTATCCAAACTAACATCACAAACTACCCTGACAACTAACATCCGTGAATCTATTGATGCTATTGATCCTATCTTAATCATATTAGATAGACACAAAGACCTTTATTATATCTCCTTTTTGGTTTTGTTCTCTTTAAACATTTATTTTGTTTATTCCTAAAAAATTTATTCGTGTGTAATGTTTATAGCCATTAACAAAGTGTGGCCATTTACATAAACGCAGCTAATAAATCATAAACTCAAAATGTATTCCAGCCACCTCCTATCCATCCGGATCTATTGATCTATTTGATCATTCACTATTGATCTATTGATTCTTCATTTTTGCAAGTATTTATTTTATTTAAAAAAGTCTTATGTTCTTCACATACCCTACAAGCCAGTAATCAGGTAAATCAGTTGTAATCAACTGGCCCTGCTAGTGCTATGACCCCATTCGCAGTCATTTATTTTATTTGTGATTTCGCTCATGATCTATTTGATACTAATGATTCACGGGCTAAACGTTGAGGTTCACTGTCATTGTTTTGGTATATTTTGCAGTTAACACAGTCTAGAATTTTTTTCAGCGTAATTGTCTCGGTTTTTGGTTTGTCGTTTAAAGCATGTTTTTGTTTTGTAGCTTTTGCAAACAATATACATGTATTCTTTTATGTTCTGAACTTATACAAGAAATCTCTGGACAATATGAATAAACAGCATAAAAAAAAATAAAATATCATGTTAATCAAAACTTGTATCCAGCAACAACCTACCTCTACAATCCTCCCCCATGATCTAGTTGATATAATCTCGATTCTATTCGCATCATTGATTCTATTGATTTCAAGTCACACATATCTAGTATAATCACAAACATAACACAAAAACCTTTTATTTATTTTTGTTTTTTGTTTCTTTAAACATTTTGTTTTACTAATAAAAAATTATTCTTTTTATTGTTAATACTATAACTTTAATCAAAATTTACACTTTGTTTCATACTTAAAGCAGTTAAATAGCAGCATAAAAAAATCAGTGAATATTCGTCTAACTACCTCTGTCGCATAGCCTTTCGAACCTCTATAGATACTAATTCGATCTTCAGTGAGCCACTGTATGCTGCAATATAGGATCTGTCAGGATATTATGATTCTCACTCTAAGATTCTCTATTGACACTAATTGTTTATGCTACTAACATACTAAAAGCAGTAAACCAGTTAAATCAGTAAATCCAGCTGTATCCAGCCCCTCCCTGTCCTTTCCATGATCTATTGATCTAGTTGATCTATTGAACTACTTGATCTATTGATCATGAAATAATATATTGTATAAATCACATGAAATCATAAAAACTTTTCTATTTATCTTGTTCTGTTTCTATATAAACAATTATTAATATAAGTATTATCTTAACATTATAAAATATATTAACTTTTTTATTATGCTATTATTATGTTATGACTGAAAAATTTTGCAAAATTTTTTTACATACGCTAAAGCAGTAAATCAGTAAATTCAGTTAATCAAACTGCCCTCCATCTACCTATCAATTAAATATCCATATCTATTGATCTATTGATCTAATTGAATTCTATTGATCTATTGATTCAAGTCATATTTTGTATAAACATATTTGGCAAGATGTATAGATTTAATTAGTCTTGGTGGTGTTTTCTTATTAAAACTTTAATTGTTATTTAAGCCTGATACATATTTATAATTTTTCGTGTCTCATAAGCTGTAAAAATTGCATTATTTTGCGCATAACTACCTCTTATAGCCTGTCCAACGCAAGTAAAAACTCTAATGAAACGTCAGATAATTACAATAGTAAACGAGCAAAGTGATAAAATCAGTAAATCAATTAAATCAGTAAATAGTAAATATGTAAAAAATCAAAGTACCCTCTAACACTTCACTTATTCACGTCAACCGCTTTGACTCTAATTGATCTATTTTGTGAATCTATACCTCTTTATATTTCTCTGTATTATTTATATCAAGATCATAAATTAACAGTCGAAACGAGAAGAGTATCATAATTTGTCTGTTATAGATTAAGTGGCATGAAATTATTTTTTTTTAGTTTGGGAAAATGTTTATCACATAGTGATTATTATGTGACACATCTTATATTACATTACTCTTGCATTTGATTTTAAAAAATTATTATTGTTTATTAAAACTTTTTTGATTTATTTATTCTTCACTTTTTATAGATAAAATTATTTTTTGATTTAAAAACACTTTTATTAATTTATTTATTTTATTTTTATTTATTTAAAATTATTTTTGTATTTTATAGATATCTAATATTTTTTTTGTTTTTTTATTTTATTCTAATAAGTTAAAGAGTTTTAGGCTTTACTTTATTGAAAACTAAGTTTAGTATAATTTTAAATTTTTTTTATTATAAAAATCACTTTATTTGAGTAATCTTTAAAGTTCACTTTTCGATTTTTACTAAAAAATTTATCTTTTTTGATGTTTAAACTTAAAAAAATTGCATTTGTCACATACCATCCTCTAAGAGCACAGTACAATCAGTAAATCACTTTAGAATCATGAATGGACTCGTGTATGAGCAAAAGCCCATCAGCTACCGCTATAAACGTGAATTCTATTGCATTACAATCATAATCTGACTTCTATTGATCCTTATGATCTAGGTGATCATAAGGAGTAGGATGTTCAAGTCATAGATTTATGTATGAAAGTTGTGCTTATTTTAGCGAGTGAGCGCTCTGCATTGAGATAAAGTTCAGTAAATCAAGTTTAATCAAACTCGACGCGCTCAATGCCAAGGATGCTAGTCTCTATCTCAAGCTCTTATTTGTGTCTAGTTTGAGTTCTATTTTACTTGCTTATTGTGTATTCTATTTGAATTTCAAATAAACTTTAGTGATTTACATTAATTTTAGTGTAATAACTATATTAAAACACTAAAATTTTATTATTTTATTTTTTGTTTATGTTTATTTATCTTAACCATTTATGATATTTACTAAATATATGAGAAATATAAATATCTTTTTGTGTGTTATTATAATTTATACATAAAATTTCTAGAAAGTTTTTCACTATACCCAAAAATAAATAAGAGATAGATGCAAAACTTAGTAAGACTGTCTCACACCTCTCTAGCTTCTTTTCGCCCATGATGGTATTGATACTATTGATTATTGATTCTTTATTGATCTAATTGATTGAAGTCACATCTTGTCTAAATAAACAAAAACTTTTTATTTATTTATTTTTGTTTTGTTTAACATTTTTGTTTTTACATAATAACATTTATTCTTCTTATGTTTATAATTAAAAAAATTGCATTTTACAATACGCGTTAAAGCAGTAAATCAGTAATCAGTAAATCAGAAAAGCAATCCAGCCACCCTTCTACGCATCCATGATCTATTGACCTATTTGATGCTATTGATCTATTGATCTATTTGATATTCGTCATATTTTTATTAAAATTGGTTATGTTTTGACATACCCTATAAGCACGTAAATCAGGTAAATTCATTAATCAAACGCCCTCCTATCCCTTCATGATCTATTTGATCTATTGATCTATTTGATCTATTGATCTATGATCTATTATCTATTTATTCAACTCATATTTCGACTTTTGTTACTTCCTTTATTTTATTTTGTTTTGTTTGCTTTAAACCAACACCTGCTAAGGGCAAATACTCTCCTTCTATGTTATAACTTAAAAAAATTTGCATTTTTACATACGTAAAGCAGTAAATCATAAAATCAGTTTTAATCAAGACGTAGTCCAGCCACCCTTCCTCTACACATTCCATGATCTAGCATTGATTCTGTTGATCTAGTTCGATCTTAAGTTTGAATCTATTGAGTCTATTTGATTCAGTCATTTTTGTATAATAACACAAAACCTTTTTTTATTTTGTTTGTTTGTCTTTGAAGCATTTTGTTTTTACTTAAAAAAAATTTTAATTCTTTTATTTGGTTTGTAACTTAAAAAATTTGCATTTGTACATACCTTAAAGCAGTAAAATCAGTAAATCAGTAAATCAACCCTTTCCATCAGCCACCCTCCTAGGCCACCCATCCCTAAATGACATTTGGATCTATTGATCTATTGATTCAAGTCATATTTTATTAAAATTGTTATGTTTATCATACCCTATAAGCAGTAAATCATAAATCAGTTACATCAAACTGCCTCCTACCTTCATATCTATTGATCTAGGTTGATCTATTGATCTATTGTCTATTGATTCAAAGTCATAGTTTGTATAACATAACACAAAACTTTTTATTTTTTTGTTTTGTTTTTGTTAAACATTTTGTTTCTTAAAATTTATTCTTTTTATGTTATAGTGCAAAAAAAATTGGATGTTTTTACATTACCCTAAAGCAGTAAATCAGTAAAATCAGTTAAAAAGCAAACTGTATCCAGCCACCCCCTACCTCCATAATCTATTGATCTATTATCTATTGGATCTATTGATCTATTGATCTATTGATGTTTCAGTCATATTTTGTATAAACATAACTACAAAAACTGTTTATTTAATTTTGTTTTGTTTTCTTTAAACATTTTTGTTTTTACTAAAAGAAATTTATTCTTTTTTAATATTTTTATAACTTTAAAAAATTTTGCATTTTTAGAACATACCTTAAAGCAGTAATAGTAAACTCTAGTAATCAAACTACCCTCGTCAGCCACCCTCTCTATCCATCCGAGAATATTGATACTTTTGATCTATTGATTCAGTCGATATTTTTTTAATACATAACATAAAATAATTCTTTGCTGTATGCTGGTGTTGTTGAATAGGTCAAGTTAGGATGATTGAAAATGGTTGTTTTGTTGATTTGAATGTTGTTTGTTGTTTGAATGTTAAAATGGTTGTTGATGTTGTTGTTTGTGTAGTTGAAATAAATAATATTCAAATGATTCCAAGTTAAATGAAAATATCCAACAACTTTTTTCAAAACAACTTTTCAAAAATATTTAAAGAAATTTTTACATTAACATTGTATATAATCGAAAACTAACAAAATATCATTATTCTCATCCTTAATACTTAAACTGACATATCAGCATTCATTAAAGGTAACTAAATAAAGTTTCCACAACTTACCAGCAGAAGTCAGCATTGCAATCTCAATCTTTACTATAACAGCAATATACACAAATATTTATTAATTATTATTATTTATTATTATTATTATTATTATTTTGTATCGTATGTATTATTATTATTATTATGATTATTAATTATAATATTATTATTTATTATTATTATTATTATTATTATTATTTCATTATTATTAAGTTGATTATATTATTATTATTATTGATTATTATTATTTTTTATTATTATTTTATTTGATTATTATTATTATGTATTACTTTTAGTATTAGCATTTAGGATCTCACAATACCAATAACGCGGGCGATCACTTTGCCTCCAGGTCCACATTTTGAACAATTGATAGGTTATAATTGTCCTTCTACAGACACCTAAAGCATTACGTAATTGCTTGTTACGCTCAAGGGTAACCCATCAGAGAAATGAGATTGCTATGTGACTTCTGCTGGTAAAAGTTGAAACTTCTAATTTAGTTACCTTGTTAATGAATGCTGTATGTCAGTTAGGTTAGGATGCGATATATTTTTGATGTTTAGTTTTCGAATTACAATGATTACATTTTTAAAATTAAACATTAATATTTTAGAGATATGTGTGTAGGAAAACTGTGTTGTATATTTTCATTTAACATGAACGTTTGATATATCTCGTAAAGCAACAAACACATTAACAAGAACAAACGTAACATTTCATAAACTAACAAACAACATCAACAAACTGCTAACAATGGCACATCAGATCAAACGTTGACATTTCAAGCAACACAGCGCTTAGCTACAGCAAAGTGGAGATGGTTTGTAGTTTGATTGTTTATTGTTACTGTATTCAGAATGATTTACTGTATTCGTTTGTGTATATTTATGAGTTAGGATTAAATTTAGTGTTATTATGATGTTTTCTGGGAATGGATTTAGTTGAGGGGTGGTCGTGAGGGGGTGGATGTTTGGGTGATTTATCTTGATTGTTATCTTGCTGTGATTACTGGCTTTAAGGTACTATTTTGAAATGCCAATTTTTTTAAGTTATTATTATAATTAGAAGAGAATTAATTTTTTTTTTTAGTAAATAAAGGACTGAAATAATTTATGAAAACAAAAGAGTATAATAATTAGGTTTTTGGTTGTTATGTTATATTGCATAAAATATGATTCACTCAATATGATGTTCAATGATTGATTTCTAAGGGTTTAGATGCGAATTAGATCAAATAGATCACTGGATGGGTAGAGGGTGGCTGATTACAGTTTTTGATTAACTGATTTACTGATTTAACTGCTTTAGGGTATTGTAAAGAATGCAAAATTTTTAAGTTATATACATAAAAAGAAATAAATTTTTTAGTAAAAACAAATGTTTAAAGAAAACAAAATCAAAATAAAGTATATTTATATTTTGTGGTAGGTTTATACAAAATATGATTGAATCAATAGGTAATTAGATGAAGGTGGTAGGTAGTGAAATGGTCCTTAAAATCTTAAAAGGTATGCGTGAAATGGTCCTTCTTAATTTGGTGATTTTACTGTTTTTTGTTTTTTATTTGCTTTTATTGGTATGTAAATATGTATATTTTTCTTAATTTATATGTGAACATAAAGAAAAGCATTTTTTTGGCATAAGCACAATGTGAACAAGAAAAAACCAAAATAAATAAAAGTTTTGTGTTTATTGTTATAGGCAGAATAAGTATGATTTGAATTCATTTAGTCAAGTTAGATGCCAATAGAATCAATTTTTAGATAACTAGATCATGGAAGGGTAGTGATGATGCAGTTTGATTGTATACTGATTTTAGCTGATTTATCTGGCTTAGTGGGTATTGTGAGACGATAACGAATTTTAGATTATAAATATGACTTGGAATTATTCGGGAGGTCAATTTTAGATGTTCAGACATGATCATGGATGGTTGGGTAGCAAGGTGGCTGGTGGGTATGTTTTGGGTTGATTTACTTGATTGTGACTGATGTTTATGCGTTGCTTTTATAGGGTAATTTTATTGTTGAATGCAAATTTTTTAAGTTATATATCATTACGAGCGATGACTGATAGATTGGAGCAAAGGTCAAAATTGTTTAAAGAAGATCAAAACAAAAAGACGTGAAAGTTTGTTAGTTTTAGGGTCTGTTCAAATATGAATGACTTGAATCAATAGTATCATAGGCGGATAGATCAATAGATTATTAGATCAATAGATCATGGGATGGTAGGGAGGTGTGGTGTCTGGAGTGGATAGTGGTTTGATTTAGCTATTTACTGATTTACTGCTTATGGTATGTAAAAATTCAATTTTTTTAAGTTTAGTAATTTTAATTATTAAAAAGGAATATATATTTTTTAGTATTATGTGGGAACAACAAAATGGTTTAAGAAAACAAAACAAATATAAAGATAAGTATTTTTTTGTGTGTATGTTATATTTCAAAAGTGATTTGAAATCAATTAGATCATAGTGATCATATGAGTATCGAATAGATCAATTTAGATTTATCGGGTGGGTTGGGAGGCAGTTTGAATGTAAGCGTGTGTGGCCTTACTTGTATTTACTGTGGTCTTGTGGTATAGGGTATGGTATATATACTAACTTAATTTTAATAAAATTATGACTTGAAATCAATCAGTGAATAGATCGATTAGATAATAGATTCTAATTGATTCAATTGTGTGATGGGGTAGGGGTGGCTGGAGTGTAATTTTGATTTACTGATTTACTGATCTTTACTGCTTTAAGGTATGTAAAAATGCAAATTTTTTTAAGTTATGAATAACCATAAAAAGAATATTTTTTAGTAAACTTGAAGATGCAAAATTGAAAACAAACAAATAAATTAAAGTTTTTGTGTTATGTTATTACAAAATGTGACTTGAATCAATAGATCAATAGATCAATAGATTCAATAGATTCAAGAGTCAATAGATCATGGATGGGGTAGGGAAGGTGGCTGGATACAGTTTGATTAACTGATTTACTGATTTACTGCTTAGGTAGGTAACCTAAGCATATTTTTTTTAAGTTTATAAACATAAAAGAATTAAATTTTTTTAGTAAAAACAGAAATGTTTAAATAAAACAAAACAAAATATAATAAAAGTTTTGTTTATGGTTATATCAAGATATGAAATTTTGAATTCAATAGATGTAATTTAGATCAATGATCGATCGTATGTTCCAATTGGTAGAGTCAATGATATCATTGGATGTGGTTTGGAGGGTGAGTTTTGATTAATTTTTTTCCTTTTATATTAGCAGCATTTATAGGGAATAATGTCGCAATGGAAAAGCTTTTAAACAAACAAATCTCGTGAATCAATAGATTCTAATAGATCAAATAGATCAATAGATCAATAGATCTAATAGATGTTTCAATGTAGATCACGGATGGGATTAGAGGTGGCTTGGATACAGTTTGATTTAAAATATTTTCTCGAATTGTAATATTTTTAAGGAAAATAAAATTTGCAAATTTTTTTGAATAATTATTTTAATAAATAGGAAGTTATTAATTTTTTTTATTGAATATACTTTAGCTGTTTTAATCCATAGTTGAAATATTTGTGGAAAAAGAATTAGATGATGAAAAAAATTAAAATATATATTTTTTTGTGAATTAACGATAAATAACTGTCTATGGTACTTAAAAAATAACATTACACTTTTTAACATAAAAAAAAAAGGTATCTTTGAAAACAAAAATTATTTGTAAATTATATTAATTAAAATGAAATAAATATGTTTTTTAAACGGGGTATGAGACTGAGAGAGTAGATTTTGAACAAAAAGAAATAATTAGGAAGCCGCATGAGTAACAAAGTTTATAAATGAATAAATAAATTTAAATGAGAATAGTTTTACAGATTGGTAAGGGGGATAAGTTGGTTTAATCGAAATGATGTGGAAGTTGTAATTATTGGAAAGTTTGGAAGATTATAATTGTTTATTTATAACTTTGGTTGTTTGGTGTTCTTTTTTGTATTGCAATGGGTCGATTACTCAAGGTCATGTGCCGGGCTTATGATAGGCACCAGATCGCGATAGCATCAGAGTATTTGACTTGGAATCAATAGATCATTTAGATTCTAATAGATTCAATAGTATCATAGATTCACGTTGGATTAGGAAGGTGCTGAGGGTACTTGATTGTACTGAATTTTGGTAGCCTTTGGAGTGATTTAGCTGATGGTGATGATTGATGTTGAGCTTGATTGACTTGTATTTGTTTTTACTGTCGTTTAGTGGGTTGCAAAATGCAATTTTCTTTAAATTATATTACAATTAGAAATGACAATAAATTGTTTTGAGGTAAAAAACAAAATGTTTATATTATTGAAAATCAAACAAAATAATAAAAGTTTTGTGTGTTGGAGTGTTATACCAGAAAGTGAGTGGAGGATGAGATAATTAGTTGCAATTAGATAGGATTTATGGATTGATAAAAAAATGTGTTGTTTTTGGTTTTTTGTTTTTTCAAAAATAAAAAGAAAATGATTCCCCTAAAATTTTAGGAATTCATGGGAATTTTGTACTGAACTTTTTGATTGTACTGATTTACTGCTTTATGGGTTGTAAAAATGCAAATTTTTTAAGTTATTAAAAGTAAGAAAGAATATATGGTTTTTAGTAAAAACAAAATGTTTAAAGAAACAAAACAAAAATAAATAGAAAGTTTTTGTGTTTAAGGAGTGTTTTTTTTTAGGATCAAAATATGATCATGACATTCAATATGATCAATAGATTTCAATAGATTCTTTATATGATAATAGATCTTATGAATAGTGGTAGGTATTGGGTGGCGTGGATGTATTTAGTCTGTTAGTTTTACTGATTGTTTATTCTGATTTTTATCGTTGCTTTAAGGTATGTAAAAATGGCAATTTTTTAAAGTTTATGAAAGCATAAAAAAGAATAGATTTTTTAGTAAAAACAAAACATGTTAAAAAACTTAGAACAAAAATAAATAAAGTTTGTGTTATGTTATACAATAATATGACATGAATCAATAGATCAATAGATCAATAGATCAATAGATAATAGAATCATGGATGGGTAGGAGGGTGGCCGAGGAGGGTATGTTTGATTTACTGATTTACTGAATTTACTGCTGCTTTAAGGTATGGAAAAATGCAAATTTTTTAGAGTTTATAAACATAAAATAGAATTAACAAAACTAAGTTAAAACTATAAAATGTTTAAAGAAGACAAAACAAAATTATAATAAAGTTTTGTTGTTTATGTTCATACTATAATGTGCTCTGACATAATAGAATCGATATAGATCAATAGACTCTAGTATCAATAGATTCAATAGATCATGGAAGGGTAAGAGGGCAGTTTTGTATTTTACTGATTTGAGGCGTGATTGTATTGCTGTCTTTAGGGTAATGTAAATTATATGAAACAGTTGTTTAAGTTATAAACTAAAAAGAGATAATTTTTTGTTCAGTAAAAACAATAATGTGTGTAATTGAGAAAACATGAATACAGGGAATATAGGATAAAGTTTTTTGTGTGTTGCATGTTAATATGTTTGTTCAAAATGTTATGATCAGTGGAATGCAATGTGAGTGAGTCAAGTAGATTCATATTTTAGGATCGAGTTAGGTGGATCAATAGATCAATAGATTAATGGGTGAGCAATCATTGTAAGGGTAGGTTTTTCGTAGGTTTGTGTTCTGGGATTTGATCAGGTGGGTTTTTGGAGTTATCGGTGATTTAACTTGGCTTGTGTACAGGTATGTAAAAATTGTGGTCAAATTTTGTTTGTAAGGTTATATTCAACATGATAATAGAGTAATAATTTTTTTTAGTAATAAACAAATGTTTATAAGAAAACAAAACAAAATATAAATAACAGTTTTTGTGTGTGTGACATCAAAATATGATTTGAATCAATAGATCAATAGATCCAATAGATCAATAACAATCAATAGATCAATAGATCAATAGATCAATGGAATATGTTATTATGGCATGTTTGAATTTTTTTTTTTTTTTTTTACTGATTTACTGATTTCTCGAGCGCGTATTAAACATAACATATTTTAATAAAAATATGACTTGAATCAATTAGATCAATATAGATCAATAGATCATAGATCACGGAGGGATAGGAAGGTATGGCTGGATAACAGTTTGATTTACAGATTTAAGATTGGATTTACTGCTTTAAGGTAATGTAAATAATGCTAATTTTTTAAGTTATAAACATAAAAAAGAATAAATTTTTAAGTAAAACAAAAAATGGTTTAAAGAAACAAAACAAAAATAATATAAAAGTTTTGTTATTATTATACAAAATATGACCTGAATAATATATTCAATAGATCAATAGATCAAGTAGAGGTATGGATCACAGATGGTTAGGAGGGTGGTTGGAGGTTAGTTGGATTTTACTGATTTCTGAATTTACTTGATTTAATGATTTACGTTGATTGACTGATTTATGCTTTAGGTATGCCAAAAAAATGCAAATGTTTTAAGTTAGTAATAATATAAAAGAATTAATAGTTTTTTTAGTAAAAGACAAATGTTTAGAAAACAAAACAAAATAAAAGTAAAAGTTTTGTTGTGTTATTTTTATACAAATATGACATGAATCAATTGATCAATAGATCATAGATCAATGGATCAATAGATCATGGAAGGGTACGAGGGTGGCTGGATATTACTGATTACCTGATTTACTGCTTTAGGGTTGTAAAATATGCAAATTTTTTAAGTTATAAACAGTAAAAAGAATAATTTTTTTTAGTAAAAACAAAATGTTTTAAAGAAACAAAACAAAAATAAAATAAAAGTTTTGTGTTATACTTATACAAAATATGACATGAATAATAGATCAATAGATCAATAGGATCATGGACGGGAATGAGATACATGAAAAGTGGTAGGAGGGTGGCTGATACAATTAAATCTTTAATGAATTAACCAGATGCTTGTAAGGTATGTAAAATGATAATAAAGGTTTTTTTATTTTAATAATTACATAAAAAGATATAATTTTTTTTAAACGTAAATATAACAAAAATGTTTTAAAGAACAAAACAAAATAAATAAAGTTTTGTGTTGTATTTATACAAAATATGACATGAATCTATAGATAATGAATCAATAGATAATAGATAAATAGATCCATGGATGGGGTAAGGAGGGTGGGGTGGAGATATAGTTTGATTTTTTTTTTACTGGATTACTGAGTTTCTGGCTTAAGGTATGTAAAATGGCAAATTTTTTTAAGTTATACAACAAAAAAAGAATAGTTTTTAGTAAAAAAAAAATTGTTTAAAGAAACAAACCCAAAATAAATATGAAGTCTTTTGTGTTATGTTATATGCAAAAGGTGACTTGAATGCATGATTGATCGTAATAATCAATAGTTCAATAGATCAATGATCAATAGATCATGGATGAGGAGGGCAGTTTTGATTAACTGATTTACGTGATTTAACTGGCTTTAGTGAGTATGTAAAAATGAAGAAATTTTTAAGAAAATTATCATAAAAGAGTAATTTTTTTAGTAAAAACACAAAATGGTTTAAAGAAAAACAAAAACAAAATAAATAAAAGTTTTTGTGTTATGTTATACAAATTATGACATGAATCAATAGATCAATAGATAATAGTATCAATAGATCAATAGATCAAATTAGATCAATAGATATGGATAGGGTAGGAGGGTGGGCTGGATACAGTTGGATTAACTGATTTTAACTGCTTGTAAGGGTATGTAAAAAGTGCACAATTTTTTTTAAGTTATAAACATAAAAAGAACTAAATTTTTTAGTAAAAACAAAATGTTTAAAGAAAACAGAACAATGAATATAAATAAAAGTTTTGTGTTATTAATAACATTAAATATGAGTTTAATCAATAGATCAATAGATTCAATAGATCAATTAGATCAACTAGATCAATAGATCAATAGATCAATAGATCATGGAAGGGTCGAGGGCAGTTTGATTAACATGATTTTACTGGGATTTTATGCTTGTTGTTGCTTTGGTATTGGGGTAGTGGTAAAACATATGACAATTTTCAGTGGTAAAAAAGTTATTGACGTGATATATCATAGAGTCAAGTTGTGATATCAATAGATTCATATTTGTGATGTCATCGAGTGGTATAAGGAGGATGCTGATTTTACAGTTGATTTGAGTCTTGGAGATTTACTGATTTTCTTGCTTTAAGGTATGTTAAAAATGGCTAATTTTTTTTTATAGTTTTATACTTGGGACAATACGTTGAGGATAATTTATAAATGTTTAGTAAAGAAACAAATAAATGTTTACAGACATAAACACAAAAATAAATAAATGGGAGTTTGTGTTTAAGCTTTATTAGTCATAAATGTTTAGTTTGATTCTTGATATCGATATTTGATCAAGGGTTTAGATCATAGGATCTAATAGATCAATAAGATACGGAATTGGTAGGAGGGTGGGTTGAGGTTATTGGATTTACTGATTTATACTGATTTACTGATTTAAAGGTATGTAAAAATATCAAAATGTTTTTTTAAGTATAAACATAAATAGGTATATAATATAATATATAAAAAAGCTAAAATATTTTATAACAAATTAACGAAGAATAGAAATAAAAATGTTTTAAAATAGATATAGAGTTCTTTTTTAAATAAATAAGAAAAATAATAAAAACTAAAATAAAATATAAATAACTATTTTGTCAGCTTTAAAAAATACATAACAAAACGAAATGTATATATTATAGTGACGAGCTTAGGTAAATTCCAAAGACAGTTGTCGGCTATTTGGACCTTGTATATAGTATATATATATTATATATATATATAGTATGTATATTATTATTATAATATATATAGTATATATATATATAATATATTTATAGTATAATATATTTATATGATATTATAATTATGTTGTATGTGTATGTGTGGTGTGCTCGTATATATGTGGCCTAATTTAGTTATTATAGTATATATATTGATAATGTATTATATATATATATTTATTGGTGTGGTGTGTGTGTGTGTGTGTGTATTGTGTTTGTGTTTGCCTCTTAGTGTTTGTATGTGGTTGCCGGTATATTAGGAGGTAGTGATATGTAATCTGCAATTAGATGTATTATAGTTGTATATTATATAATATATATATATCTATATATATATATATAGGTATATCAGTTGAGTATGAGTTGATATATTAGGTATATTTATATTTATTTATTATTTTAGTGTTTTATTATGTTAGTTTGGTGGGGTGATGAGGTTATATATACAATGTTGGTGCTGTGTGTGTGTGTGTGGTGTGTGTGTGTGTGTGTGTATGTCCTGTGTGTTTGTGTTGGTTGTTCGTATATGATATATGGAGTTAACTCAATAATAGTTATCTAGGTATATTATATTATATGATTATATATATATATATATATATATAGTATAAATATATCTATATTATATTATAATATATATAATACAGATGTGCGTGTGTTGTGTGTGGATGCATGTGTTTTTGTATGTGGTTGTATGTGTTTGTAATTTATAGATCTAGTATATATATTATAATATATATTATATATACTATATATATTTAATATTATATATATATTATATATATGTATATATGATATATATATATATATCATAGTGTGTTTTATATGTTATATTTATTTTGTTATTTTTTTTTTGGGGGTATATAATTGTTATAGTTGGGGAGTTGACTATATGTGTGCGTTGGTGTTGGTGTGGTGTGTGTATGCTGTGGGTGTTTGGCGTTATGTGTGTTCTGTATATAGATATAAGTTAATATTATTGTTAGGGAATATTATATGTATATATATAATATATATATATATATATATATGTATATATATATAGTAGGTATTATAGTTATATATATTTATTAGGTATATTATATTATATATACTATATAATAGGTCGATGTTTTTGGTTTGATGTTTTGTGGTTTGGTTTTGTTATGTGGTCGTTGGTTGTGCTCTGGTGTGTTGTGTATTTTCATGATACATATTGTCCGCGTCTTTTTCGTCATGCAGGAATAATTTATATATTTCCATTGCGCTATTCAGCGTTCTTTTTGCGGCAATGTATTTTTTCTCCGGCTCTCCGACTGTCAATAGCTGATAGAAAATTATGGGAACATGATGTCTTGATTAGTTTTCGAGTTGCCTTCGATTATCATTGTATTAGGTGTGTGGGATAAATTTAACATTTTCATATACCAATGGCATCCCATACGAGATATCATACAATTTGCATTGTTTTTGCGCGATAGATATTATGGCATGGTTTAAATAGTTTTTGTAGGGAAGAATGTAGTTGCGGTTGCAGGGAACTTTATCTGCGGTGGTAGGAGTTGGTTTATTTTTGGGGCTGGATGTAGGAGAACTGGTGCGTTTTCTGATCTAGTTCGAAGTGGCTCTAGGCCGTCGGTTGTGCGTACCTTGTTTGCTCTGTTCTGTTCTGGCTCCGAAAATAAAAATAGCGGTAAGTAAAAATTATTATTCGCAGGATTGCCAAGGTGAAAAAATAATAAGAGAACTTGGGGAGTTTGTGACCAGGTCTTGATTCAGAGTTTAGCTTCCTGTTAAAGTCTTGCATTTGTTCGTCGTGTCTATCTTGTTGGTGGTGCTGTGTTCCTGTTTCCCATAGTGGACGTACTATGATATATTTTGTATGGGTGTAGTGAGTGATAGGGGTGATATTTTTATTGATTTGATGGGTTTAGGTGGTTATTAGGTATCATGTGTAGTTTATTGTATTATGTATTTTTGTGATATTCTGATCTTTTATGTGATATTTGTAGTATTTAGGTTATTATATATATACTATTTAGTTTATATTTATATATGTATATAATACAGGTATGTGGTTTAGTATGTCTTTGTAATTTCTTTCAAACTCCGCATGTAAATAAAATGTGTTGTGTCTTGCCCAAGTATGTATGATGATAATGATAATGATTATGTTGTTGGTGATGAGTAGTTATGTGTGATCGTGTATACTATGTTTATGGCTTTGGTGGGAGGTGAGGTTATAGTTTTGTGTGTTGTGGGTTGTATTGTGTGTGTGAGTTTAGTAGTATTATTTGTTGAGTTAGGTTATGTGTGTATATATTTTTTAGTGATGTAGGTTAGGTATGAGGTAGTTAGGTATTTATAGGTAGTAGCGTTATTATATATATATATATATATAATATATATATATTATTGTTTAGTATAACAAAAGAAAAAAGATGATAATAAATATTTATAAATATTAATAATAGATGATAATATAAAATTATATAAATAAATATATATATGTATGTGATATATTTTTTTATGTTTGGGTTAGTAACAACTTATTTGTAACAATCAGGTAAATCTTATATAAAAGTGTTAGTGTATTATTATTATTAGATTTGTTAGAGAGATTATAGAATATTAGGTATTATATTGTAGTGGTTTTTAGTTGTTTAGGGTATTATATTATTATGCGTTTAGGTGGTAGTATATTTTTATATAGGTTTATTAGTATGGGGTATATAGTATGTGAGTTGTAATGGATATATGTGATTGTATGTGATTTGTATATGGTATTATATTATAGGGGTATTTTATTTTTATTTTAATATATTATATATATAGTAGTATTTTATAATAGTTTATTTATGTATATATGTATGTTAGTAATAGTGTATATATATATATATATATATATTTAGTTATATCTGTTACTATAGTGTATATAGGTAGGTATTATTTTGTTATTAGTATAGTTTGTATTATTAGTATGGATGGATTAGGTATATATATATATAGTATATATATATATTAATATATATATTATATATAATAATTATTACGGTCTTATTTTATAGTATGTAGTATTTTGTATTTATTTTATGTATATTATATTTAGGTTATAGTATATACTTTTGGGTGTTGGGTTTGTTTTATTATTTATTGAGGTGGTTGTGATTGTAGTTTTAGTTATATAGTAGTTATAGTGTATGTTGATGTGTAAGTAGGGTTTTGTATTTTGGTTGTTATATATATAGTATTTATCATATATATTATATAGTATATTTTATTTGGGTGTTATAGGTTTGTAGTATAGGTGATGTGAATTATGTTTGGTTGATGTCTTATTTCGTGCTTTGGAAGCTGTGCTGTTCGTGTGTGTGTGTGCGCACTAAGACCGATTTGTCGCAATAACATCTGGACTAGAGTGTGTGTGTGATGGCGAGAAGATCTTTGAACTTTTTCTCAGAGGTTGGGCTCGAATACTAAAAAAAAAAAAACCTGCCTTGAAAGTATTTATGGGTTGTACATAATACACTTGGTGAAAATTCTCGTTTCTGCAACTGGCTCTGACATATTTCAGAACTATGACGCCTAAACATTCTTTATATAGAACAGTAGGCTTGTAATCTCAATTAGCACATGTGATATTATTTCATTACGAGTTCCTTCATGGGGGCCTAAATTTCATTCCCATATTATTATTATATATTTCTAGTCTTATTGAGGGATTTCGTTGTGTTTGCAGAGACTGAGAGTATTCAGGGAAATAATAACCGGTCGTGACTTCGCCTTCTTTCATAATCGCTACTATTTTCTATTGTCGAGGCACTACGCATTACTACTAAATAAATAATAAAACACGGTTTATAATGTGCTAAATGATAAGCTCCAACTATCACCAAAGCAACTAAGTTTTTTAGGAGCGCGCTGTAAACAAAGCATTCACCAAACCGCATTTCTATTAAAGCGTGATCATCTCTATTACCACAATTTTCTTAAGGCCTGTGTAGTTGTAGTGTCTTCAAAACTTGGTCCATGCACGTTTAAAGGTATTATATATTAGTATTTGATTTGGACATTGAAGGTATAGTGGTCATTTTGTAGCATGGTGTTGGTGTTGTGTGTGTCTCAGTACTCGGTTTTATAGTATTATGATGTTAATCCAGTTATTTAAGTAGGAGCAAATCAATTATCCCACTATCTCTGAATAGTGAAGGTGGTGCTTCTAATTTCCTATCAGTGAAACATGCATCAATTACAAAATACCGGACAACACAAAATCCCGAACAGTTAAGTGTCATCAACAACGGGTACCCTGAGGGCGCAATCTCTTATCTCCCACACATTATTGCAACCTTTTCACACCGATCGTCCCACCAAGCCCAAACATGACCAAACGTATAACCAACTACCTATACGGACGCATTCTATACGCCACTACAGCACCAGAACCTAAACCACTGTCATATACCGTGACCTCATACAATGTTAGGGTTCAAATCAAACGTTTCAAACTTATGTTGGGGATACGGGAGGGAACAAATGTTATCTCGCCTCCTAAACTTATATTTTCAAATTTACATTAATCCGCCACTGATCCGCAACTTGGCACGCACGCCTCCAAGTTTTATCTTTAAATAGACATTGCATAAAAAAAATCCCCCCCCTCCCCCGCGTCCAAAATAGCCAATATACTCCCACCAAAAATCTGCTCGTGGGAGTAACTGGATTTGCACTCATCTCATCGTTTTTAGCAGAAACACGCATGACAACATTTAATTCGATTTCATCAGCAAAATTAAGAAACTATAACATATGTTAATGGGGATACGCGATCGCTGGCTACAGAGCTTGTGCACATGGAGCAACTAAACAACAGTTCATGACCTACGATTGCAAACAATTACATTTCGTTGCAGACTCTAAATCTATGCCTCTCTAACTTGGCACCCATTACTGACTAATAGGCAACATAAAGAAGACTCCAAACAATCACAAAGCAAAGCAACTACTAAAATCATACAGGATTGTACATCAACTACACTCACAAACACCACCGTACACGAAGAAACCAAAATTTCTCCATGATAGACATAAAATCTGGACACGGATAACTGGCTAACACGGAAACTGGCTAATGGAATAATTTTCGAATTCATCGATTTTGCAAACAAAAAGCAAACTGCAGCTTTTTCTGACTTTTCGGCCTAAAATTGCTGTTTGCGGGTTGTTCGGGTGTTTGTTCCATGTCTTTTCTATTTTGCTATTTGAATTCTTCTGGTATTTCTGATTTTTTGGTTAAAGGGTATGATTTTGGATCTAGTTTGGTGTTGATCTAGTCCTTACATTTTTTTTAGTTGTTTGAAATGACTTGAAGCTTTGACTGTTAGTACAAAGATAGGTCCTATTACCGTAACATGTTGTGATTTTTGAAATTTTGATCCCAGATCCCATGAGGGATCCGAGCAACGTGTTACGTTGAATTTCCAGACTATGTTTTTTACTGTTTGATAAATGATAATAATGACGTAAATTTTATGCTGGGTCACCTGATTGATGCGGTCAAATTTTCGAACATATTTGTGTGAGGTTCGGGGTTGGTGTGAGATTGAAACATTTTTTGTTATGTTTATAGATTTGCATTTTATGTATTTTTGTGCGTTATTATTGTGTGCTATTCAGTTGTTTTGGCTTTTGTGATATGATGTCGTGTGGAATAAATTTTTCAATGATGGGGGGGATGGTTGTGTAAATTTTTTTTTGTTTTTGTGTGTGTTAGGAGTTTTTTTTGTGTGGTGCAATCTCAGCTCTCACTAGTCTAAAATAATATATTAGTAAAAATTAAATTTTGGGTGTGGGGGTGTGCCTTTGGTTTGTGTGTTGTTGGGTTTGGGTCCGCGTTTAAATGTGGTGGTGTTCAAATGGGTTTTTTTGTCTTTTTTGGGTTTTTTTGTGGACTGTGTCTTTTTATTAAATATTTGCCCTCGTTTTTCTTATTAAGATGGTTTGTTGTTTAAAATATATAATATTGTGTGAGAGTATGTTTTGGTGTTTGGGTTAATTTTTATTTTGGGTTGGGTTGTTGTGTTGACTGCATTCGTATCGGGCTGGTCGTGTGGGGTTGGTGGAGTGCATGATAATTATGAGGTAGTTATGATATGTTTGAGTAGTAGGGTAATTTGTATGTTAGGGTTTTTATATTATGTAGGTTATTTATGATTGTATATATTTGTTATTGGGGGTTAGTAGTTTATTATATTAGTTGTATATAGTACATGTTATTAAATTCAAGAAAGGAAATCTTCAGTTAAGAAATAGGGCTTAGTTACCTTTGTATATATGGTTATATTTTTATAATTGTATATGATTTATTATATATATATTTATGCTTGGGTAGTTATAGTTTATTTATGGTGTATGTTTGTGGGTTTGTGTATTTTATTGTGTAGGTGGATTTTTGTTAATTATTATGATTATATTTGGTGTATATATATATAATATATTTATTGTATTATAGTATATATTATTATAGTTATTAGTTAATTTATATATATTATAGGTTATTATTTATAGTATAGAAAACGTTGGGTCAAAAGTATTGCTCTATACTTGTGTGCAAAGTGTCTAAAGAATTGAGTGATGATTAATTTTCTTTATACTCTTAAATAAGATTTGCTTATGTTTTTTCGTTTGTGTAGTTTGTCAATTTTAGAGTGATATAAAGCCTTATGGTGTGTAGATTGTTGATTTACAATGTATTGAATGGAAAAAAAATTAGATTTATATTATAATATAGTTGTTTTAATAAAGTTGGGAAAACTTTAAAGAATGTTTATGGTTTGGGCTAATTAGATTATTGCAAGTGTATATGTTTTTGTGCATTAGAATGTGTTTATAGTTAATTATATATGTAGAATGTTATGGTATTAGAAATTATATGGACGGATTAGGTGATTTTATTATTTGTCATGAATGGAATTTGTTTTAGAATGCTTTTATCTTGTAGACAAATTACAAAAGTTGAATAACTAATAAATTCGTAGAATGAGAGCTTTTTCGGTGTTTGGGTGTTTCTTGGGGGGTGTTGGGGGGTTTGGTTACGGATCGTTCCTCAGTTTAATTATACGCTGCAGCTCTTCCTCGCTCTTCAATTCGTCAACCATTTGGTTCTGTTCAGAGCTCCGACTGACACGTTTATTATTATTTATCTCGTGAAAAGTGATTTTTCATATAAATATTGGTAATTATGACTTTTTTATCTTACCATGAAAATAATGAAACTAGGTATCAGACCCCAGGTTAGGAGAATCGATTGATTTTTAACATTGTTATCATTAAATTTTAAAAGAATATAAATATAATTGACTTAACACTAAAGGTTAATCTTATATATGTGAGAAAGGGAAAAAATGTTAGATGGTTAAATAATAATCATGCTTTTATGCATGCCACTGATATAAATTGATATATATATGTTATAGTTATTATATGTAGTGGTTATAATAATATATTATATATGATTATATATGTATATTATGAATACGTATATATACTATATATATATATTGATTATTAATTATTATATGTTCATTATATATTGAAGCATATATATATAGCTAATATATATATATTATATTATTATATATGATTATTTATTAGTATTATTAAATTATATCGTTCGTTTATTGATTACCTATATTACTGAATTCTTACTAACAGATTTTTATATGCTTAGAAGTTAGTAAATGATTTCGGAAGTTAATTGTTGCTAGATTATAGCTGTATATATGGGCTGTATGGTATTACTGTTGGATTTGCATAACGATTTTGAACGTATGGTATGCTAAAGCCTCAAGGCCCAATTTAGCTTTATCTCAATATTATTTTTATATCTGATATTTTTCAATTAATTTTCTATGGTATGGTAATTGTATTTATTTATTATTGGTTTAGGTTTATGTATTTATGGGATAGTTTATGTTGATTTATAAGTATTATTTTATATTGTTGTTTTGTTGTAAGTATATTATATTAGAATGTATTTTTGATGTTGTATGATTGGTATATGTGTTGGTGTTTATGTTTGTTTTGTTTTTGTAGTGTATTGTGTATGGTTATGTTTTGTTTGCGTTGTATGGTATGGTTTAGTTTGAGTGTTTGAGTTTGTATGGTAGGTTGTCTGTGGGGAGTATATTTATTATTTTTATTGAAGATGTGATGATGTTTATGTATGGGGCAAATTGTTCTTTATGTTATGATTTTTTTATTAGCCTTTGAAAAGGTTTTGTGTATCAAGATTAAGATGTTTTTTTTTTTTGTTTTTTACTTTGTTTTTTTGTTTCATATATGTGTTATTTGTGAGTTATTGATAGCCGGCTTACAGTATTAGTTTCATGGTTTGAGGTTTGTGGAGGTGGTTCGAAAGTTTATGTTGTCATGCGTTGAGTGTCGGATTTTATACGTTAGTTGTTGTAGTTTTTTTTGTGTACCTCGGCTATTCGTGAATCTGAATTAAGAGAAAACTGGTTCTTGTCAGTTTATCTTAAGAGATGCTTGTTCTTGTTTGTTTGTTTGTGGTTGTTTGTGGTTGTTTGTTGGTGTGAATGCTATATATATTTCTATATTTGTATATATAGCAACGAAATGAAAGTACTCGTAGTGAGCGGGAACGTATTTTGTGTTTGTTGTTGACTTTTTCACATAACATTGATTATTTTTTTTGATATTGGTTATCCTTGAAATTTTGTTGTTTGGTTTCTACTGGCAGTTTAAGATCTAGTTATAATTTCCCAAGTTTTTGTTGTGGTTGTTGCTTACATCCTCGTGCAAAATGACTATGTGGTGGTGCGTTTGTTTGCTTACGTGAGGTGTATTTGAGTTTTTCTTTGTGTGTTTGTTTTCTTTTTTTTTTTATGTTTGTTTTTAAGTTTTTTGAATGTTAATGTTAGTTATTTATTTTTTATATTTTATTTTAGTAGTTGTTACATTTGAGGATTCTTACTTTTTTCTCATCAGCATGGTGGAATGTCTTAATATTGGCTTAGTATGCGTATTAATACGTAAGTTCATTTAAGATGAAAAAAATATTAGATATATTAATAATATCATAAAAGTAAATATAGGTTATGTATATATATTTTGTTAGGTTTATTGATGTGGGGGTTAGGTATTATAATTAGGGTTTATCATCGTCTGAACTATCATCACTTGAATACAGACGAGGATTCTTTTCTTATTTTTAGGTGTTTGTGTATTTTAAGCTATCTGTTTGTTTTGTTTGTGGTTAGGGGTATATATAGGTATTATAATGAGTTAGTTATGTTATTTTTGTGTATTATATTTATTATGGGGATTGTTTGTGAGTGTAGTAAATTATTTCCGCAATTCAGTTTTAGGGTATTAGGTTTTTTGTTGTACATTATTGTTGATTTATTGTATTTTTTAATATGTATAATTTTATATTTGAAGTCTGTTCCTTCGCACATATGGCGTGTGGTTTGGGTAGTTTAGGTGTTTGCTTTAGAACAGCGGTTGTTAATTGTTAGTTTTATGGTGGGTGGTTAATTGGCAGTTTAGTCTGCTATGGCTTTGCGGTGGGTTGGATTTCTTTGAATATTTGTGGGTGCGAGATTATTTTACTATAGGGTGTATTTTTAGTATCTTTTTAGGTAGTATTATATGTTGAGCTTAAGTGTTTGTTGTATTTTTGTGGTTTGGTTGTTGGTTTGTATTTTTGGGGTTGTGAAGGTTTGTAGTGGGTTATTGGTTTTGGTTGTGTTGGTTTTAGTGGGTGGTGAGTTAAGATTTTCTTCTTAAAAGAAGGGCGTGTTATCATGTATGGATTTTGGCTGGATTATATTATGCTTTGATTAAGCTGCCTTCTCTAATTTAAGTTGTATTTTTGTTATTTTATTGCAATTAGGCTATTTCTTTAATTCATATAATACTTCTTTATTATTTATTAATTGCGACGCTGATATTTCTCAAAAAAATATCTTATTTGTTAATAACTTTCAACTACGAATTTATCAGAGGTGGGCGCGCAAATTTTAAACTTTGCAAAATGTTTTTTTATTTACAATAACTACTACTACTACTACAACCACTACTACCGTTTTCTTTTATAGGTTTGGACCCTGCCAGTTTGGGATTCAATGGTCTTTCAAAAGAGTCGAGACTTGACAAGTCAGATGCTCTTTTTGTGGATGTGATACATACTCATGGATGTTACACAGTTTTAAACCAGTTTGGGGTATATTATTATTATTATTTTAGTATTGGTTTTATATTGTGTAGGTTGTTTAATTTAATGTCGGGTAGTTATACGTTATGTGTTTTATTTAATTAGGTTTTGTGTTAGTTTTGGGTTTTTTTTTGTAGTTATGTTTTGGTGTTGTTTGGTGTTTTTTATGTGTGTGGAGTATTTTTACGTATTGGTTTATGTATTGGTTTTTTGATATGTGTGTTTGTGTGGTTTATTATATTGTACAGATATTTATTGTATCGGTTTTGATGGTCTTTCAGAATTATCTAGTGTTTATTCGTAATTATGGATACTATGTAATTAAGGAATATTGTTCAATTCGTTGTTGTGGAGGTGATCCTGACAAAAAATTTACCGTTAGGAAAATAACGTCGCTGTTATAATCGAAATAGAAGATGAGAAATTTGAAAATGTGTGACCTAAGCAGGATTATATATTATAAAGAAAAATCAAGGTCTATAGGTTTGTGTTGATATTATTAAGCTAAATAGCTACTGAGATGTAGAGTGTGGTGAGGTAAATAGCATTTGTGTGGAATCTTGTAAAATTTTATATGTTTGATGGAGTTGAATTAGTGTGTAAGTTAAGATAAATAAAAAAATATAACATATGTACACAAATGTGGTCTATTGTTTTTTGGGGGGGAGAAGAGATCAGAGTTCCGATAATCAACATTTTTTATTGATATGCTTTTTAGCGTTTAACGGGTTCTTCAATATCTAACAAAAAGGAAATGTGCCGTGACGGTGATCCCAGTGGGGGACGTTTCTTCATACCCGTAATGGGAGTTGTTCGGGAGGAACCGTTCCCGCGAGTCAGTCCAATATTTTTTATTTCCAAGTGCAGGGGGGGTTCCCGAGACCCTCCCGGAGGGGGTGGTGGAGTGTACTCTCTAACGACGTAAGTTTACGCTGCGGGATGTTCGATGATTGACTGTTCCGACTCCGTCCATTGTGGTGCGGTATTAATGCGCTTGCTATGCGGGTCATTTGCATGTTCTTCTGCTACGTATTGATTGATCGATTTACGTTGATGAATTCTTTTATTTGAACGAGGTAATGCTTGAGATAAATGGTCTTTGTCTAATATAGGCGTTTCTAGTATCGTATTGTTTATCTTTTATAATTTGATGCATATAAATAATTTTGTTTTTTTTGTGGTTTTTATTTGTTTTTTGTACAGTTTCTCTGTATCTAGATCATTTTTGCCTTGGTATGCCGTTGATAGAATTTGTAAGTTATTTTGTTCCCTGTAGTGCTGATTTGGTTAGTTTGATGATAGGTGATGTATAGTTTTTGTATGGTGATTTTTTGTGTTATTAGTTGTGTTTGTTATGGTATAGTTTATGGTGTTTATAGGGGGGTTATGTTAGGGCGTGAGGGGTTATTATTTGATTGTTATTTGAGAGGGTATGTATAGTTTGTGGGTGTTGGGTTGTTGTAGTGAGTTTAGATTGATTTGTAGTTTAATAGGTGTGTTATGTTTGTAATATATTTATATTTATATGTGTTGTGTTGTTTTGGGTGTTGTTGGGTTATTATTATCGGTATTAGAAGTTGTATATGTTTATGGTGGTATTATAGGTTAGTTAGGGTGATTATTTTATATTATTAGTTGATTGGTTATTATTAACTTGAGTATGTTAGTTGTTATGGGTTCGGGGTGTTAGTTTTAGTATATGTTCTGAGATTTTTGTTTTGTTAAATTACAATTTTCAAGGTCATGATTTGATGTTGTAGGATAAGTAATAGTCTATAATTTATGTGATATCTGGATATTGGGTATAAACATATGAATTTTACTTCTATTGTGAATCGTTTATTATTTTTGATTAAGTTTGGTATTTTGGTTCTTCTTGCTTCAAGTAGGGAATTTGTTCTAAAGAGATTGTTTGTTTTTGTGGGTTTGCTAAATTGTGTGTAGACTTTTTTGTATTCTGCATAAAATGATTGACAAGATTTGTTGTGCGATTTTATGGTGCTTTTTTTTTTTTAATTTATGTGTTGTATAAGCTTGAAATTATTTTTTGTTCGTATGCATTCATTTGTCAGAAAATAATAAATGTCGTGTTGAAGTAAAAAACTATTTATTATTTTGTAGTGTATTATTATTTTTTTATGTTGTAGATAGTTAGTAGTTTGTTGAGTAGGTGATGTTTTTGTTAGTGTGGTGTTGGTTATTGTGTGTGTGGTGTTGTTGGGTGGGAGGATGGGTATTGTGTGAAGGGCTTTGGCTGTATTTTATGGTGTTGGTTCAAGGGACACGACTTGAAGTGGATTTAACACGAAGGGTCTAGTATGTGTTTATTGTGTGTTATAGGTTGGTTTGGTTTATGGTGATGTTGTAGGTGGTATGTTTGATTTTGGTTAGTGGGGTTTTTGTTGGGGAGGTGTATTTGTATGTTTTTAGGATTGTAGCTGATGGGTGTATGTAAATTTTAGTAGTGGGGTTAGTATTCTTTATAGTGGTGTGGGTGTGTTGTTTTTTATTTTGTAGTGGGTTTTTGTATTTATTTAATAGTGTGTAGTTGTATAGTGGTTATTGTTGGTATTGTAGGTTATATATATAGTAATATATTATATTATATTTATAATTATTTTGTTTTGTTATATTTATATTGTGTTGCAAAATTGTATTATGTGTTTCGTTTAGATCTAATCGCTTATAGGTTTTAAAGGCTGATGTGATGCTAGATATGCGATAGAGCGGGAATTGAGAGGGCGGATGTTGGTGGGAGGGGGGTGTGGTGTGTTGGTTATATGTCTTGCGTGAAAGTGATTTGGTGAGGTAGAGATAAGTGTAGACAGAAATAGCGTGTAAAATTACTGTAGAAGTGAATAGAAGCTAAATTATAATTTAGGGTTGAGTTTTAATGTGGTGTATGTTTCTTTTATGTATTATTGTAGTATTAATGGTATTGCTTTATTGTCCTTATCTGGGTATAATAATTATTTATATTGGGATTTCTTCGTTAGTTAGTTGCTTGGATGTTTGGACGGTGAGTTGCTTCTTGTTGGTTGGTGTTGTGTGTTTGTGTGTTGTTTAGGTCTGGGTGGGGGGTTAGGTATATGGGTTATGTAGTGGGTTTTGTTAGTTTGTTGTTATAGGTTTAGTTTATTTGAGTTTTTGGGGTGGGGTTGGGGTGTTTGTATTTTTTGTGTATGAGGTAGTGGGTTGTGGGGTATGGGGTTATGGATTTTGAGTGTTTGTGGTTTATAGTATTGTGGGGTGTATAGTGGTGGGTGTTGTTTATATTTAAATTAGGTATGATTGTGTCTGTTCTCTCTGAACCGTTCAGGTTGCTACGCTTGATTCTCACGTGATTTTACATGGTGTTATTCGATATTTTTGTGGTGATAGGTATATTTTATTATTATAGGTATTGGTAGTGGTTGTATGGGGGTTGTTTTTGAGTTGGTTGGTGTGTATTTTATGAGTTCTATGATTATGTATGGTAGTTGTTTTATTTTTGTTTGTTTATTATTGTGTTTGTATTTGTGTTTGTATATGATAGTGCTGTTGTGGGTTGGTGTATTATATATATTTGTGATGAGGGGGTTAGGGGTGGTAGGTATGGGGGAGTTATATGTGATAGGGATATTGGTAGTTGTTATTTTATTTGGATAGTAGATTTATGTTTATTTGTGGTAGTGTTCGTTTGGGGGGTGAGTGTTGTGGTGTGAGTTATAGTGTAGTATGTTGGATGGTAGGTTAGTGGGTTTATGATATTTATTGGGGTATGATTTAGTATGATGGGTGTGGGTGAGTGAGGTGTATATGTGAGTGTGTTGTATGGGATTTAGGTATGATTAGATGGGTATATTTGTTTTGAGTGGTATGGTGTATGTTTAGTATGTTAGGTTTGTTGAGGTGAGGTTTGGTCATGAGTGATGTTTGGGTTGATGGATGGGTTGAGTTTTGGTGGGTGTGAGTTGTATTGTTATGTTTATTTAGTGTTTAGTATTATGAGTGGGTTAGGTGAAAGTATTAGTTTATTGATAGATTATGTAGTTATTATTAGGGTATATGGTTTGAGGTTGTTGGGAGGGGGTAGGTGTATGTATATACGTGGTGTAATGTGTTGGTATTATTAGTTATGTATTGGGTGATGTGTGTTAGTGTTGTCTATTGTTAGGGTTAGTATAGTAGTGTATTTATTAAGTGCTTATATGTTGGGAGTGATGTGTGTTAAGTCTTTGTTAGCGCTTAAAGCATATGAGTGTGTTTATTAAGTGCTTATTTTTTGGTGTGATATATAAATCAATAATAAAATTATTAATTTCTTTATTTATTTGTCGGTATTATTCAGCACTGTATAAAATTTCATATAGTATTCTGGTTGGTGGGTTTTTTTAAAATCCATTCTGTTTGTTTAATATATATATGGTTATGTGTGTATTGATTTATGGGTATATTGTAATTATATATATATTATATAATGTGTAATTGTATTTATTATGTGTATATTGAGTTGATATTTAGTGCGTATTTTGAAGTGGTATATAGTGTGTATGTTCGAGTTGATATTTAGTGTGTTTGTTGTTAGAATGTTATTGGGTGATGTGAGGCTATATGTGGTTATAGTTTGGTTTATTGATATGTGATGTTTGGAGTAGATTGAGTACGGTGAGGTTGAGAGGTATTTGGGGTTTATTTAATGTAGTTTATTGGGTGTGTGGGCTAGAAGATCTGTGTAATGTAAGAATGTAGTTCTGAGCCTGACATATTTTATGGATGTATGTAGTGTGTGTGCTGTTTCTATATGTTGGGGATTGATGTAGATTGTTTATTGGGTGATGTGGGCTATTTTCGTGTTAGTAGTTGGAATTTTCACTTATCCGTCGGATGCTTTATTTTTGTTCCTGATAGTGATTCTTTGTCACGCATTCCGCGGATCGGATGAGTAAATAATCACTATCTCCGATTGCGATGCGGATGCGCGATAGTTACTTTTTTTTAAGAGTTTTAGCAAGTGATTCGTCATATATATATATATATTATATTCATATATAATATTGATGAGGTGTTTATTTTCATTTATAAATATGTGTATTTAGATGTATTTAGGTATATATAGTATATATATAATTTACTATATATATATATAGTATTATCATATATATATTATTATAATATATATATTTTTAGTATAATATATAATATTAATATATTATCTGGATATTGTGCGGGACGTGGAACCCAACTCTTATGCACTCCACCATCTCTTTCCCCCCCTCCACCTGTTCATTCACAGTGGTATATTTACATACTTTGAAATTTAAATAATTCCTCAACAATTGTGGCTTCAAAAACAAAAGCTGCTGAGCCCTTTCAGGGGAGAGTCTGCTTCTCTTTTGTCGTAAATGAGACCTGCACCGCTGAAAAAGACGCTCACTAGCGACACTTGTTGATGGGCATGCTAAGTATTTCCTGGCCAAAGTTTCTGCAAGATGTGGAAAACTTTTTACAATTATCAGCCACAATACCAGTGGTATCTTTTATCGGATTCAAGCGTGTTTTTGTGTTTTTTGTGTTTTCGCGGCTGTTTAGTGGATTTTGGTTTGAGGTTGGGTTTTTGGGTGTCTGAGGTGTTAAGTGGATAGAGGGTGGCTTTTTGTTTTAATTGACCGGTTTTTTTGTTCTTCGTGTATTCTATGTAGGTATCTGTCTCTTTGTCCATCGCTGCGTAGTAAGCCTAAGATGGTAGAGGTGTTTCGGGATGAGTTTGGAGTTCTTATTGGTTGCTAGGTGAGTTGTGGTTTATTTCGCTAGGTCAATTGGTATTTGTTGTGGTTGTGTGTTTTGGTGGTTTCTGGTTGTTTATGCTTTTGGTTGCTTTTTTGGTAGTGTGTCTCGGTTTAGGTTATTTCGTCATTGTGTTAGATTTCATGTGATGTGTTTCGATCAGTAATATATATTTATTGTAGGACGGGAGTGTTGTTTTTTCATGTTATGGCAATTGTAGGGTTTAAGTATTAGAGGTGTTAATCTGTCTCTTGTGAAGACGATCGTTGTGTGTTCGTCATGGTATAATTTGTGTTGTCTGTGGGTATGTTCGGTGATTCTTTCCGATGAAGAATGTTGCTATTGCTACATGTTGGCTTTGTCTGATCGTTTTGGTTGTTGTCTTGAGGGAGTTCTTGTGAATCTTAAGTCTAATTGCTGCATTGTTTTTCCGGAGTGTATTTTAGATGTGTGTGTTCGTGGGATCGTTTGATGGTAAGGTTCCTTATTTGTGGTGTTTGTGAATAGGGGTCATTTTGGATTGTAGTGATAGGTCATATGCTTTTCTATTGCGTGTTTTGAATCCTAATTAGGAATCGGGATTTGTGTGTGTGGTTGACGGATTTACATTGAGTATATTTGTCTTTGTAGTTCGGCTAATATATTGATGTGTTTTTTGATTGTTACCCTGTTTTGTCTGAATCTGTCTTTGTTATTTAATAGTTTGATTATATTCATATTTTGTTGAGAGCTTTGTGTTGGTATATTTGATTCGGTCATGTTTAGTTCTCGGATGTTATCTCTAGTGCGGCCGTTAGGGGTTTTTCGTGTTTTGATCCTTTCGTTTGGTGTGTGTGTTTTGGAGAGTGCTGTAGTGTGGGTGCATATCGTTTCATGTATGTGTGTTGTTTTTCTTCGTTCTAGGTTGCGTCTGTTGTATATGTGCGATTGGGGGTATTTATTTAACTAGCTGTGTTTGTGAGTTTTGTGGCTTGTACGTGTTCTGAGATCCCTATGCTGTTATTTGGTTACATGTGAAATGTTTTGGGTGTGGTTGTTACATGGTTTTAGTTCTCGTTCTATCTGTTGATTGGTCTTTTAGTGTTGATGTGTGTCGTACTATGAAGCTTATACTGTGGAGTTGTATTTGTGAATTGTGTTGCATGGGTTTGGTATTCAATTGTTTTTAGAGCTTGTCGTAGTCAGTCTTGTCTATATTAGATTGCTTGGAATTTATGTGTGTTCTGTGCTGGATTTCTGTTGAGTTAGTTATATTTTGTATGCTGATGCTCTTTTGTGGGTAATTTGATGCTGTAACTGGGTCTTCGTGGGTGTTTTTGGGTGGGCATAAGGGCTTGTATGTTTGATGTGTGTTCTATGGTGGTTTTCTGGACTTCCTGGACGCTAGTAGTATGTGTTAATTTAGCTTGATGCTTTGTTTGGTGATTGGGGTA
This sequence comes from Trachelipus rathkii, assembly GCA_015478945.1. Classification (NCBI taxonomy): domain Eukaryota; kingdom Metazoa; phylum Arthropoda; class Malacostraca; order Isopoda; family Trachelipodidae; genus Trachelipus; species Trachelipus rathkii. Next base: position 66,257 of record JABUQX010015222.1, read on the forward strand.
GTTGTTGGATTGGGCTTGGAAGGTTGCTCTTCACGTGATCAAGGGCAGGTTGCTACATTGGTGAGTTTGTGGAAGTGATGTATTTGTGTTGCATTTTGGTTGTCAGGTGGTTTGGGTGTGGGCTATTTTTGTTTCCGTTTGTTTATGAGATCTGGTTGGTGTCGTTTTGGTTCATTATGATAATCTGTCTTCGTGTTTTGTAGTGTTTACGTTTTTTTTTGTGAATTTAGTGTATTGGTGGTGGTGTTGTTTCTATGTGCAGATGTTGTATGTCATAGTAGGTTAGGGTTGCTGGGTGCCTTTGGTAATAGAAACGAGTTGTGCTGTTTGAGATTTGGTTCATGAAACAAAGTGGAGTGAATAAAAGGAGACTCCAGTATGGGTGTGTCAGCACTCATCAATGGTAAATTGATATTTTACATGTCTCAGGACTAGGAAGCATAGCAATTGATGATATTATTATCTTCTACCGGATGATAGATTCTCTTCACAAATCAAGTCTCTGTTAGAAAAGTTTATTATGTTTTAAAATGATTACAATTTTTTTCCATCAATCTTTAAAAGCCAGTATCCTCTACATGACTAAATGGCAAATCGTCTAAAACAATCATTCAGCAATAATATAATCCAGTGACTTTGTTTTTTTATCAAATGTATATCCCACTTTTTAACTTGTCGAACTCTGCTAATGTATAGTTCCTTGCCTAGGGTTGTTTTTCTCAACATATTACTACTGAAGATGGATGATTGCTCGTAGTGTTTGCGCTTCAGTTTTGAGGCACTCTAACTTTTACTCTCTCTCTTGCGTCTTTTATGAAATTCTGAGTGTCTATATTTGCCAAATGGGTGCTCAGGTTCACTATTTCCTCGGCCTCTACGGGGAGTTTAATCTACAGATTTACATTGCGCTTGTCCCTTAGAAACATCCTCGAAAAATTCGCCACACTTTCACAATTTTTTTAGGTAGCCATAAATGAATTTTTTTATCTATTATTTAAAATAACACCACGCTAATAAATGAATTTTAACCGTATTTTCTTGAAGAAAACTACCGTAATGCAAATGATAGGAATAAATCAAATTCAAGTGACGAGACGCGCCTTTGCGAAGTATAACATTTCACAAGGGTGCAATTCAACTAATTGTATTGCGTATTTCGTACTGAATCAAATTTGTCTGACAATGTTGCCAGATATCGAAATAATTATTAAGAATATTTTTCTTGATTCACTCGAAATATCTAAAATTTTTGAAAATATTTCATTTACATATACTTTATATGATACAGTAGTATATATATATAATACGTATATATTATAGTAATATATAATATACTGATATATATATAGTAGTATAATATATATATATATATATATATATATATATATTTATAATATGGTTGCAAGCAATAGGTGACAAGAATGAGATATCGTACGTCATTGGCATCGTCATTTTTCCTGCGTCTATTTATGTTGAAGATTGAGGATTTTACATATACAAAAAGAGCCAAGGCACACACTACGACACCACGATATATATATCATATTTAGTATATATGTAGAATTATATATATAATATATATTTATATATATATATATTATATGTATTAATATATATTATATAGATATATACTATATATATATTTATATTATTGTATATTTAAAATGAGGGACCTTCAAGGATCACAGAAACATCCGGATGATCTATTATCCATCTCCATCATGACTGTTTCTCTGATCCTTTACAGTTTGTACTTTTTTAATATTATTTATATAATTATTTATATTTTAGTATGTTATGACATTATATTATCAAATTTTATATATTAATATTATATAATATATAATATATATATATATTTAATATGGTATATATATATATTAATATATATATCATATATAGGTAAGTGCACAGATACGATATCTCTAAAATTCATTGATGAATACTACCGCTTCCGCAAAAAGAATTTATGCGGATGAGGTTGTGGAATGCGAATAGTGAAAATTGATGCGGATATCCCGTCAAATATGCGGATGCGGAAATGCGGTACTCTCCGCTACAAGCCTCTAATATATTATATGTACTCTAATATTAAATTATTATATGAATATATAACTTTATAAATATTGCTTTGGTTATATACTATATATATATATATAGTATATAGTATATATTATAGTATATCATATATATATATAAGATATATATAAGTATAAGAGTTCATTAATATATGATAATATATATTATATATATAAATAAATATTAATATTATATATATATAATTTATTATTATATTATAGTATAATATATATATATATATATAATTTAATATATATATACTATATATCTATAGTATAAGTATAGTATCATTTATTTATTAGTATAAGTATAATA